>DWRA01002760.1:0-13323 GCA_018250295.1 Spathilepia clonius
AAGTTTATCTCCCTTTCCACACCCTTCAAACCAGAAGACAGCAGCGCTTAACACTGCTGTTATTAGGCAGAAATAAGAGTGGCGCTTATGCCGCCGGAGACGAACTATGAAGGGTTCTACCACCTTTTAAAAATTATTTTAACATATACAAAAACCCACACGATCATCCCAGCACTTCATAAAAATTTCCCTGCAAACATGTCCAAACTTCACAGACACAACGTTAATGAAAATCGCATACTAAAATTCTAAACATACGTGCCTACCAGCGTCTACCACGTTCCCGCCTAATTAGTTCAGTGAATAGAGCAAGCAACGACTCAAAGGACTACATGTTTCCCAATTTACTATTCCTCGAGTGACGCGACGGATCTACCGCCCACGGATGGAAACTTACTAATTAATTCTGCTTTGAACATCCTTACGATATAGAAGTTTTAATATTTATACGGCCGTATTTATATTCTCATAATATTAACGTACTAAATTTATGTACTTGAATGTTCGGCGCGTTTTATGAGTTGCACGGATTTTATTTTTTTTTTTGTACGGGACCTTAAAAATAATAAAATAAATAGTACGCCTTATAGCATTAGTGAAATTCCTATGAAATTTTTCCAGCCGATTCGAAGATTAGTCAGAACAGACAGACTCAACTCTTTGTAGTTCGACTCCCGAAGCACTACCGGCTCTCCTATTTGGCAGTGTTAAGTGTAGTGTTCAAATTTAAAAGTTGTAGGAAGAGAAATATAATTAACCAAAGGGTTCAAACTTAGTCTTCAGGGGTAACAATGCCAATGACCAACGTCGAATAGGATTCTAATCTCTTTTTGGGGTCGATCACAGATGTCCACGGGTGGCATTTAGCATATTGAAAAACAAATGTAGCAATCTAGAATTTGGAGTTTTCACCAAAATGAAAAGATTTTACAAGAACTGACGTAAAGTTGTGTTTTCCAATGGTAGGGGAGCCCAAGATGCTAAATGGGAATTTACCCTAGCGTCATGGGGACCTATTCCATTGTAAAGCTTGGATGATAATAAGATAAAAATGTTCTATAATGTATATCTTTACATCGGTGGGGTGAGCGGCTATAGGTCTTCAAAGATGTAAAAAAACCCGTTGCATGGACATACTCGAGCGCGTCAGATATTGATGATATCCAAGTTTTACGTGTTTTTAATAATGTACGTATGTTAATCTGATCGTTTGCGTGGTGGAGATGGTCGTACGTAAGGGGTGAAAAAAATTATTGAGTGCGGCAAATTTTTCAAGGGGATGTTAAGTGAACCAAAAAGAAGTTCCCGTTCAATAATCTGACGATTTGGATCTGCACAAGCTCACGGCGAGTATAAGAACTTGCAAAAAAATTTTGCCATTCTGACTTACTCAATAGCGTCAGATTAAGATATATATGGCTCATCTTTATCTCCTAGATGTTGTTTTCTAATAATTAGACGATTACATGGAAGGGTTTGCTTAATCTGACAATTTAATTGTTTTTATAATATTTTGCACAGAACTCAAAAACATTTTTTACAATAAAAGTAGCCTCATTTACTCCTTATTATGTCTGTTATCTGCCTGTGAAAATCCCGCGAAAATAGGTCGAGCTATTTAGGAAATTACCTCAAACAAACAGACAGAAAGACAAAACCTTGATATTTTTTTTGTTACAAGTATCGTATATACTTTCATATGGAATTAGTAAAATACAGTGGTTTTGATATTACAATCAGACAATTTCGTTTTATTTATTTGTATAAATGGGATTATAAACGATTTTTCGATTCAGAATCGATCTTTCGATAGATTGCAAGTGGCTAAAGTGTTGTCGTTGCATAAAAATAATGTTTGTTTTCAAATTATTTACTTCTGCAAGAAATCTGCATTATATTCAGCGTTAAATCGTCATTTTATTTATTCGATGTAGCCTAAATGAACACCATAATTTAAGATCGCCCTGAGACACTTTGAGATAGCCTAATTGGCGAAAAGTGTTATTTTTTTTACTTTTACGTTATCCTTACATAACTTCCTTCAAAATAAAAAAAAAACTATCACGCTCGAGAATGTCCAGATGACGTTTGTTTTTTACCAGTTTGTAGGCCTCCCCTTCTACGCGTCCCTCTCAAATTTTCAGATTAGTGGAATGTAGACTTTTTAGCTTGTAAGTAACTCCCTACCTTAATCTGACGCGCTCGAGAATGTCCGATGTACAATTTTTTTTTACTAATCTGATCCTTTATCCTAGACGTGCGGCCATAGATATATGGCTCATACTTGGTGGAGGTACTTAACTAGTACAAGGAATTTCCCTGTATGTTGATCTGCCGCGCTGGAGTAAATCCCGAAATCCCCTCTTGGGCTCCCCTACTATTATGTCGGACGTTATTTCTGCAACGGATGTGTATATGACAGACAAATGTGTATGTCTTCATGCTGTATGTGACAGCTAATAAATTGTTTATTTTATACAACTACTGTATTAAGTTTGCGCTGTTCATTGTAGAGAAATTATTCACAGCAATAGTCTCAACAATTTGTTATGGTTATATTATTAATAAGTCTCAGTGGAATGTCAAAAATAAAAATTAGCCTTTAAATAATTTAGTGAAATAAGTATTTTAAATGAAAACAGATGTATAGTATGTAATCGTTTTGAAATGTGGAGCTTAATCGATTCTTTCATCATCATTACTAATTATTATAGATAATCATTCATAAAATAGCGGTATTTTTACACAAATTTTTACTTAAGCGATGTTTTTTGCAGTGGCTTGTACTGGCTTGTTCTTTGGGCCAAAGATATTATTTTATATACTGGGTATTATCATTTCTTTAGACACTGGTCTAATGCCCCACCGTAGATGTTCTACCAATTCTATGACGATCTTTAGTATATTCAGCAACGTATCTTTTATCGACCCTGGGCAGACCGTCTATAAGCGACATTGTTACAAGCTTTTCTAAAAGCTCTTAATGATTTTTAAAGTATAAAACTACTCTATCGATCGGCAAGATCGAGAAATCGATAAATGAAATCAGTACGCCAGCCGCCACACCTGTTATCCACTTAAATTTACATTTGAACTACCATTTGAATTAGTTTAATTTTGCGGGTTTTACAGGTTTCTTGACTTCATTCCTGATTAGTGCCTATGTATAACAAGTGGATAGATATGGGATAAACAAGGAACTATGAGGATTATTTACAGTCAAATAAATAGTCACTGTAAATCCGTAACTATCGTACTGGACATGGATCACCTCTAAGAATGAGGACAATTTAGCCTACATTAAGATCTCGGGCATGTCTTTTCTCATATTATGTCAAAGCAGGTGATAAGTGGCCTTTTGAGCACACACTTGCGCAACTTTAAAAATTTCCATCGAATTGCGATACCTGAAAATTTCGCAGAGAAGTTAAATTTTTTTACTATTAGGCTATCACATTCTTTTAGAATGCGTACTTGATAAAATTATTTAATTATATCCTTGAAATTCATAGGTGCATTTATTTTCTCAAATATGAATGTAACCTTATGTTTGTGTATACTGAATTGCTACCTTTTTAAAATATTGCTTCTGCACGGTAAAAATAGAGGAGACGGATCACCGTCACTTTAATTTACAAACCTAGATAGATACTGCTTTTACAGCTTAAAACTTACGCTATGCTATTATTAAGTGTTTCTTTCAGATCGTACCACGGTAATAACGTGTCATACTGGAATAAGATAGCACTACTTCCATTCGTCCCGGACATATCTAGAAGAAGAATAAGACCAGAAATGGACAACCGTGTCTCTTTGTATCATTCCTTTCCAATCAACACATTCAACACGTAAGTTTTATAGAATAAAAATCTGTACCTATATTTTCTATGTTTTTTTTTCGTCTTCTTTCTTAATTGTCCTATTTATTTAAATAACTATGAAATTGTCAGTTACATTTTTTTATGTGAAGACGCGGTACCCCCTTTCCTTATTATATTTTTATTTAATATGATTTAAAGTATTTTGCACTATTTTAAGTAAAAGCCAGAATGAAGATGTGTATAAATGGTCTGCAACTTTTCAGTGGATATTGTAGGATTCGACTAAAAATTATACCTAAAAAAGTACGGTGGTGTCAAATGTTCTTATCATCATCAGCGTCACCAATTCTAGCTTTGCTATGACCATGGCAAACCCTCTTTTTTAGAAGAACCTTGTGTCCATCAGTGGATTTCAGTTACCGGATTAGTATAATAGCTTTAATTTACTGCTACGTTTTCTCACAATGAGCTCACTCTATAATTTGGAATGATTAATAAATCTAAATATAAAATAAATATTTAGGTTTATTCATATTTAGGTTCATTCCAAAGACACAAGTCTAGCAAACGTACTAAATAATTTATTTCATTATTTCACGGTTGCTTTTTTTCACGCGAGCTTCCTAGCTTCCGATCTCAATTTATGCTGTTATTATAATTTATAGCAATCATTAAACCTAAACCATTCTACATAGGTTGGCAACTAATGAGCGCATTCTTCTATTAATAAGCATTGAAATTGTGTGTTGAAATTACTTCAGGGTACCGACCTAAAAGAGCGGAATCCAATCAGTTTATTTTGCATAATATTCTTGACCTAATGATGGAGTTGGTAGCTGATATGGGGATCTTGGGTCTGATAATCCTAAACATAAGTCCAAAGTGGCTATTCTTGCGATGAAATATAGCATTTGCGGGTTTTCATCCCGGGAAAAACTAATGAGCCAATACAATATCTACTACGTATCATATAATCACGACCGTAGCTCGGTCGAACCTTTATATTAAACGAACAATATTTGCTTTATGTTTTGGGCTTTCGGAAGCCATAGTCCGTTTTTGCTGGAATTTTGCATATAGTAATATATATGTAAATAGTAAGTTTTTTCGACATTATGAAGTTGCCGCTATGGTAACAATAAGCTTGCCGTATATGGATTCATTACATTGCTTTCAGTGAATAGTGTATATTGAAATTCATATAGTACTAAAGTTCTCATAGCCGCAAAATCAAAAATATGTACCTTTTTATGAAAATACGTTATTCGGGTGATTTCGGGTACAATAATTCAATCTAGGTTGCTACATTGAGGAATTCGGAACATGTCATGATATACACACATTTTATTTAATCCCGATTGTAGTTGGGATATCCGTTAGTTTTGATAAAATGCCATCAGGTGACCATCATTTATTATATGACCAAAATTTCTCAGTATTCCTACAATATTTATTTTAGTATTCAGGGTTTCCCTACCCACGTTATTTTGTGTTATATTTATTTCACTAAAAGCCTGATACTTACTTTCGCATATTTCTACTTCGTAGTAAATACTATTACCTACTATTTATTTAACTATGTCACATATGAGTAAAATCTGGCTTGCGGGCCGGGTATGACCTCGATCTAGGATCTGATCAACGGTACATTTTAAGAGGTGACAATATTTTAGACATGGAATATTTTGAATGCTTTCTGCATTCATATGCCCACACGAGGATTTATTCTGTGTCGTAACATGGACACACACGCGCGCGCGCACTCACGCACACACACAGACACTAAAAAGGCTTTGTTGTTTATGTTAGTTGGACTATTACTTCGACGGCAAAATTCACTGAGATCTTTTTCCTTAACCTATTTTACAGGCCGCTCGAAATCACGGCTTACGACTGCGTTAAGATCCTTAAGTCTAGCTCGCAGTTTCAAGAGCTTGTCCATATCTGAACTATGTTAATATCAGCGAATAATTTTAACGCGCCTAGAATAGTATAGTATATTCTAGGCGCGTTAAAATTGTTCAATTATATTAATTATTTATATTTAATATACGAATAGTGTATTCTTTTATTCTGGTTTGACGTGGCGTTTCAGACTTGTGAGATATTATCTAGTAGATTTTAAGTCTTTAATGTATTTCAAATGTCTTTGATTTTGGAACTAGTGTTTTCGTATTGTATCTGTTATCATCACAATCAACCGATAAATGTCTTACTAAGGTTTAGATGTTTTTTGCAGAATGTGAAGGATTTATGCACTGGTCTCTCACGTCAGCTATGACTGGGACTATAGACTACTGTAGATAGGTTCTCGTCACATTGTTTTTTTTGTCCTAAAAGTATGTGGTTGTTGATGTTCAGAATAAGCTCTGTACAAATCAATTTTGAAAAAATGATTCGTATTTTGATTTTTTTTTCTGTATTATGGGAGTAGCAAACGAGCTCGCAGTCCATTTGATCGTAAGTGGCAAATGCTGCCCATGGATCCAGTAATCGACTCCAGATAAGATTGCAGTCCTAATTGCGATCAGTCACAGACGCCTTGCTACTCCTGAAGACTAAGTTGGAATGCCTCATATAAGTATCTCTCTGACAAAACTCTTCAAGTCAGAATTTTGCATCGTTTAATATTATTGTTACTATGCAGAAAATGTAGGGTGGTGTTATGAAAGCGTGTGTGCCATAAGCTAGTGGGCCCTGACTGGAACCAGGACTTCGTACCTCTTATAAATATATAATCACATTTTGCTGGAATATGATATCCTTATACTGGTCTGATATCCAAACACACGTCATTTATGGACGATATGCAAATGGTACCTATTCGACTAGATATGAAGCTTCGTGTTATTTCCGCAACACGGACCGCGTGCACGAAAGACATATGGAGGGAAGAAAAGAAGTATAACTTCTAACAATGTCATCATTTTGTAAGAGATGCCATTACACAAACACATCCATCCTAAAGTTTTGTCAATATTTTGAACTTTTCTCCTTTCAACTAATACTTACCGCAATGTTGTCATCAAACCAGACGATAATTGCTGCAATAAATTGACGATAAATTAAAATATTCCGCATGTGATATAAAAATTAAATAGTGGTAGCTGCATAAAATAGTAGTTACTGCAATCTTCCTAGGCCACACTGCAATGCGTTACTCTGTTATTTGCACCAAGGGAGGCAGTAAATAAGGCCAGGCTACATTATAGTTGCCGGCGATATGGCGAGCAACATCCAAGTTTTATAGCCTATTTACGAGCACCTTTAGATACGAATTGCAGACATACTCAGCCAATGTTCTAATTAGAAATATTTCTTTTCTAGAACCATAATTTCTTCTTTAGAATTTTGGTTATCAATCTCGTAGTAGGTAATAGATAGGTAGTGGGTACCATCAATGTAATAGAAAGTAAACTAGCCAAGTATACATCATCGCAAAGTATATTAAACTGGCGTTTACTTCTCATAAACTAAAATTACACCGGTTTCTTCTTCGCTTGAGCTGGCTTCTAAGAAAACTATAACCCGCATATTGCTTCCGATCTGAAAGAAAAATTAGTTATTAATTACATATGGATTTATGAATTTCAATATAAACATATAGTAGTAAATATAGTTTAATACTTACTTATTTTGTAGAGACCAGTAGCATTTCTAGAGCGATCCATTAATTTATTTTTAAATTTAGTAGGCATATTTTCATTCCTTCTTTTAATTGTGAAAACCTATGCTCAGCCGTGTTCCATACGGTTCCGATAAATAATCAGAGGCCATGGATTGTAAATGACAAGTGCCGTTTATACCATGGACTATCACAGCTTTTTTTATTTTATTTACTGTTTCTGTTTGCGGTAAACTGATGGTTATGCCTGATTTTATTTTGTCATTTCAGCGCAAGAAATATCTGTCAACTGCACTGTCATTTCGTTAGCTGAGTTTCTTATCGATGCGTGAAGCCCGTATAATTACTAGAGCGTGAATGCACCCACTAAATTCCCGATGGATGCCTCGCGATATGTCCCAATTATTTATTTGTTTTTCTTCGTGTTGTTTATAAATCTGGTATAAATCTGAATACGGGTTTATTGTTGACTAATATATATTTTTTCTTTTAAGTTTTTTGCCGTTTATTGAAATGTGAATATGAAGTGAGACTACGATTTTGTTTACAAAAAATATATATATTTTTTGTAGGTATGGATGGAAGTTGTTTCTCTTACCTGATAAAGATGGCATACAGGCTTCTAATCCACTTGATATGAATTGGCTTTTGCAACCAGTACCTATCAAGCGTTAGCCTTGCGGTTTAATGTACGTGGACGAACATTGCGTAAATCGGCTCCAGAAGCACTACTGATATGTGTATTTCTTCTTAATAACATCAATTTTAAGAGCTTTTGTATTCTGATATGAACAGCGTAGTAATAAATCGACACTTTTTCGAGACCTTCCAACTTAGTCTCATGTCTCATTCTTTAGAATTCAAAGTTATATATAATTACAAATTGCGTCTCCGTTCGTATAGTTCGAATACTGCAATAGTTCGAATACTGCAGATCTTTAACAGTAGTCTACCAATTTATGTCCACATATTTTTTATATTTGGTAATTTATTACTCATTTGTTTTTTTTTTTGATAATAATGAACTTGTATGTGTTACATGTCATTAATACGTTATAACCTACTTATGGGCAGTATTAAGTCACTGATGAATAAATTTTAAGAACCATATTAGACGCTTGTTGAAATTAGTGTTGATTTTATTACAATATATATCATTAACGTTTTAAGATGTTTTTTGTAAGATCAAGATTTTTATTAAATTATAACAGCCAAAAGTATACAAAATCAAAAGTCGAGAATACATCATACAGGATGGTCTAATTTTTCGTTTACTTTACTTTACTAATTAAAAAACAAAATTTTACCATTTTTACCACCTTAAATTAACCAACGGTGATGTTCTTTTATATTCCCACGTGTCAAAACAATAAATATGAACATATAATTAATATATACAGTCATTTGATAGTATTTCTTATTTGTAATGGATGGTGAATGTTATTTACAATAATTATTACAAATATTTAACGCTTAAACTAAAATTATTTTAAGCCAGTGTTATAATTATTTGAGCAGTTTCACTTTGATATAGAATGGATGGAAAACTAGAAAATGTTGTTTTGTAACCGTAAATATGTAGTAAGTTCTTTTTCATGTTTATAATTAAAATTGGAGGATATTTTTTCTTATTTGTAGATAAAAATATTTTTGAATAATTTGTACAATAGTATGTACCTGATGTCTGAGATTTATACATTTATAAAAGTTTTAAAGTCTTTTGAGTACAGTTCGTTTTATGAAACGAAGAAAATAAAAAGTCTACACTTGTTTAAGCCGTCGGGGTCGAGATTTCTTATTCTTCATGTTTCCGTTTTAGTTGTAATTGCAGGCGCTCTTTTATTTTTTATACAAATATTTACTAGTTAATATTTACAGACAGTGGTACCTATAAAATGCGAAATGTATACTTTATCTAGGAGTTTAGGAGTCGTTGGCCTCGCAGAACTTCTTTTGCTCGTTTCTCCGGTAAGTTGACATGTTTTGATGTAAAGTTGAATTAAACTACCTATAAATCGAGTAGAAATTGTGATTAGAAAATGTTTCGTATACTTACGCAGCTCGGTCGGCATTCGGCAACCAAGCGATAGCAAGCGCGAACACGATCGCGATCGTATGCACGCGGCGGTTTCGACGCGGCATTTTTATAACCACGTCGACCACCCGGCGGCCGGTGCCGGTTGCCGCGTGGGACACCACCGGTGGACTAGCGTATTCTCGCACTTGGAAATCTACCGCACAATGGGGCCGCGCCTGCGCCCGCGGGGGGGTCCTATCGACCGCAACCCCCCTGCTGTTTCTTCCGCTCGCACCACTGACGTTCAGATCCTCAAGTCTTATCGTACGACAAATGTCCTACGACCCATCTCTCCGCTGCGGCGGAACGAGCGGGCGCTAGCGCTCATGCTCTACGCGAGCGGTGTTTACAGTGTCACCCCCCTCCCTAGTTTATAATTCATGAAACTCTCGAAATTGAGGAGTTCCTTCGATTAGAGAATGTTCATCAATTTCTTGCTCGCCAAGTGATTAGTTGCCTGGCAACTGCAAGAGAGTCATCATTGCCCATGAAAAAAAAATGTTACCCGAGAGATCTACGCCCGTGGCAAGCGGAGGGGTAACTGCCGTAGATCGCGGGAACCGTCTAGCCTTGCTGATCGCCTCAATGCCAACGAGCACGCGCGCGCACTGTGGGCCATAAGAACAGAGACTCAACCAGAATGGCTGGCATTTATCCTGACTAAATACACAAGGACATAATTGTCAACTCAATTCAATGTATTTGAAACAAAAATCTTACAGAAATATTCAATACGTGATCACATAAGCAAACTGGATATCAGAATGCAATTTAAAACCTAAATGACATGTGGTAAAAGCCAATTATTAGATTTTTCACCATTTTGCAAAGTAACATACAAATAAGTTTACATAAAATCATTAATGATTTGTACTCATCTGTAAATAGTACGATTCATTCACAAAAACAGTCTAGACTCCGCACTGTAGTTGTATCAGGAACTTTAAAAGTATGGAGTACTTAAGTTCTTCAGATAAAAGACACAACACTTAAAGAGCAAACTAAGCTAGCGTTAAGTTGTTTTTGTTTACTATAGAAAACTTTTCTTTTGTTAGTGCATTAACTTGCAAAATATTTATCGCAATACTTACTTTAATTGATAAATTAGTAATTTATAGTTATCATGAAGTAATCTCACTAGTGTATTGTTTAAAACATACTAATGGCCAAAAACAAAAAAGTATCTCGTTGAAATTTGAATAAAAGCTCTAAAAGAATCTCCATTTATTTATAAAAACATCAAAGTATGCCCAGATAACTGAGGATGTTAATTAGTCTGCTGGTTTTAATTAAATTCTGTCAATGGTTTTTACTTTATATATTTTTCATGTTTTATTAAGGAAAGAATCTCAAATGGATGACCGTTAGTACCTTCTAAACAATCACGCTCAAATATTAAAATATGCTGTTTTTATATGATGCAAGTATCAAACTTTACCTGATGGTAAGTGGCAACTGCCGCCTATGGACATCTTAATCGACCCTAGATAAGTTAGATTCCTACCTGAAATTTTCCACAGATGCGTTGCTACTCCTGAGGTTGGGTCACTTCTATAAGTGTCTCCTTTACCACACATTTCGAAGTAAAATCACAAAGAGTTACAACCTTTAAAAATAAAAAAGTAAAGTAATTAAAAAATCGTAACTTTGTGGTTCGACTCCGGCGGCAACACCGCCATACCTATTTCTGCCTAATAACAGTAGTGTTAAGCGCTGCTGTCTTCTGGTTTGAAAAGTGTAGTAAGGGAGACATACTTATCCGAGGCATTTTAACTTAGTCCTCAATTATAGCAACGCATCTGTGGTCGACTTCAGGTAGGATTCTAGTCTTGTCTGGAGTAGATCACAAATGTCCATGGACGGCAGTTGCTACTTACCATCAGGTGGACTACACGCTCGTTTGCTACCTCATCTTATAAAAAAAATACCTGCCATCAGATAGACTGCACATTCGTTTGCTACTTGTATGGTATAAAAACATCTTCTATACATTACATTAGGTACATTGCAGTAGGTAGTTAAACTGATTACTTTAATCAATCCTCTAGTGGCACTTTTTGTAATGTAATGTATAGAAGATGTTTTTATACCATACAAGTAGCAAACGAATGTGAAAAGTGCCACTAGAGGATTGATTAAAGTAATCAGTTTAACTACCTACTGCAAATACACATACAGCTGCAGAGTATTCAAATCTCATTAATACACTGAACGGAGATATACTCGTAGATATACGAATAGTGTAATTTTGTCCTACTAAAAGCGATTAGTATGATATGAACTATCTTTGTCCCGTCAGCGATTTAACCAGGTGGGTAGAGTACGATAATTATATTTTTTGAAGTGAAATCCGCATTAAAATTTAAAAGCGATCCGTTTCTAGAAGGTAGACATAGTGGAAAACCATAGGCCTAGGGATTAAACGTAATAAGTAGGGGCATTAATTGTAATATTCATATAAATCAATGTATTAGTACGAGTATGTTAAGTAGGTAAATAATTTTCCAAATACTCAAGCGCAAAGAAATGTTATAGCACTCCTTTGAAATCAAAACGTTTGGTTTAAAGTAAAGTATTTTTTCCCTTCCGTGTCTTTGTACGTGAATAAAGCGCGCTAACTCCGACAAGAGATTAAATTAATTAAGCTATTCTCACGAGCCAACGTATTTTCTGTAGTTCGCTCTTCCCGAACACTTTATCGAATTATGCTGTACACTCTTAGAAATTCCCAGGAAAATTTAACAAATAGAAACGATTCGATTCTAAAATGTTTTAATAGTAAAGCGAGCCATGGCGAATCCACAATTCTTTTAGAAATACATTCATGGTTGACCACACTTCCATTGTCTCAATTCTCTTTTCATCACATTTCTCGAATAAAGAAAATTTTATTTGAATTTATTGGGTTTTTATTTTAGATGAAAAATCTGGTGCATATACACGCTTGCATTCTATCGCTTCATACGCACGCATGTTTTGAATAGTCTGCAGTCACAAAATACCAATTAAAATCAATGAAATTATATTTAAAGTTGCATTAAGAACTATTTGTCTGGATCAATGAACGCATGTAATGTCTAGAAATGTCGCTTTATATTATAAAAAGAAATAACTATTATAATGTTAGTAAGGTATATTCTAAATAATCGTAATGAAATATTTCTGGGTATTTGAAACCTGTACATTCAGCTTAACCTATACGCAGAACAGCCTATCAAACTTTACGAAACATTCTGCTCTATCATCTACTCTAATTAATAATAAGTAATTTTTGCATACACTTAATATCCAACGCGTTAATCTGCTGGTATCCTCCACACAAGATATTTCATTGAATCGTACGAAGAAGGTGCCTTTATTCATCACACAGCTATTTATCTTGCTGTCTCCTGGACGGTGAAGTATTCAAAACTGCAGGTAATTTAGCGCGCACATTGTGTTTGACGGTAAGTATTGTGGCGTGATTCATTCGGAAGCAAGAAACGTTGTAACGCGCCTGTTCAAAAAGGTTTTGTGTGGATCTCGGTCCCATTTTTCTGTTTAAAATATTCCGTTTAAGACTGCAATTCTATTGGCGAGTTTTGCTGGGCCTATTATAAGGTCTGCATTGTGATGACTGCTAGAATTCAATCTTAATTTACCTGCATCGGTTTGTGTACTATCGACATAAATCCGACCAATACCCAAGAGGCCATTGCGGTTAGCTGACGTAACTACGTTAGAATTTATTTATTTATTTATTTATTTAATCTTTATGTACCATACAACAATATATATGTACAAAGGCGAACTTAATGCTA
>DWRA01002761.1:0-13323 GCA_018250295.1 Spathilepia clonius
CGACTCCGGCGGCACCATCGCCACACTTATTTCTGCCTAATAACAGCAGTGTTAAGCGCTGCTGTCTTCTGGTTTGAGGGGTGTGGTTAAGGGAGATAAACTTAACGAGGCATTCAGACCTAGTCCTCAGGGGTAGCAACGCTTCTGTGGTTGATTTCAGTTGGGATTCTAGTCTTATCTGGGGTGGATCACAAATGTCCATGGGCGGCAGTTCCCACTTCCCATCAGGTGGACTGCATGCTCGTTTACTATTCCATCATATAAAGAATAATAATAATAATAATATGTATGTCGCGAAAGTAGGTATAGGTATTATAGTTATTATTTTTAGTATAGCGTTTTTTTATAATGTTTTTAGCGTTATGCAAGTCTTTTATACCACATCATGCTTGGTTCAATTAAGTAATAAATAAATAAATAGATTAAAAGAAACTGACTATGTACATAAACCTAATTCATGCCATGCAAAAGTTTAAATAAAAATATTACAAGTTTTTGATGCATGACTACATCGCCTTCCAGATTGATCGAGGGCAACGAGTACCAGTTCCGTGTCATCGCGATCAACAAGGCCGGTCAGAGCAAACCTTCGGAGGGCAGCAAGAACTTCGTGGCCAAGCCGCGCTTCCTCGCGCCCAAGATCGACAGGAGACACCTTCGGGATGTCACTCTCTCCGCTGGATCTACACTCAAGCTGGAGGCTGCCATCACTGGCGAGCCTGCTCCAGCTGTTGAATGGAGGTGAGGAGTTGCCAAGTTCGTCTTATATTTTAGCATCAAGGGCATACACATGGGCATACAAATTGATCGATCTATAATATAGAAGGCTTTGAAGGTGGTGGAACGTTTTGTGGTTCGACTCCGGCGGTACCACCGCCACATCTATTTCTGCCTAATAGTAGCATTATTAAGCACTGCTGTATTCTGGTGTGAAGGTTGTGGTAAGGGAGGCTTACTTATCCGAGGCGTTCCAAATTAGTCCAGGGTAGCAACGCATCTGTGGTCGACTTCAGGTAGGACTCTAAACTTATCTGGGGATGATTATACATGTCCATGGGCGGCAGTGTCTACTTACCATAAGGTGGACTGCATGCTCGCATGCTACTTTAATACAATAAAAAGTCATTAAGATCTCGTAGTCGTTATATTTATTTTAAAAAATAATGGATGTGTTGAATTATGTCTGTCATAATTAGTTAAGCTGGACAATTAACACAGGATAGGGGAGAATAATATGTATGCCGGAGGCAGTGTGTAAACGATAATATTTTTGTCACTAATATACATCACTTTACTGTCTTTCTAGTATTGTCTATAGTATGCACATACATTTTTCTTTATAACAGTATTATTGAAGCAATAGATGTACGTCTCCATTTTTTACCTCATTATTTCCAATCTGCTTCAATCAGTTTGCGGAAAATTTTAACTAACAACTTTTCAATTTGCATTTATAAATTTACATAAGTCAGGAAAATCAGCTGACAGCAAATATGAAATAAAATTAATTTTCTTTGATCATAATAATCAAAAAATGATCCTTCATCATCAGATACCAGAGCATGCCGCTGCGTCCATCCAAGGCGGTATCGATCGACAACCCAGAATACTTCACGAAGTTAGTCATTCGTCCGGTGAGACGCGACGACTCCGGCGAGTACACCGTTACGGCGGTCAACTCCAGCGGCAAGGACACCGTCACCATCAACGTGCTGGTCACCGACAAGCCGGCTAAACCTGAGGGACCATTGCAGGTGAGCATAGGAATACGTATGAAAACCCTTTGGTTTCCCTTTGTCGATTGACACTAGGATTCCCTTTGTCGTGGTTGCCATGGACTCAGACAAAGACGAATACATAAACATCCAGACCCAGAACGAAAACCTAAACTCATAATTTAGATATCTGTTTGGTCGGGAAATGAACCCGGAACCCATTGCGATATGGTGACTGCTCTGACCATGTACAGGTGACTGATGTATAGATAGATGAGGGTGTGGTGCGACTCCAGCGGCACCACCGTCTCACCTATTTAGTAACAACAGTGTTTGACACTGCTGCTTTCTTATTTGAAGGGTGTGATAAGGACCGATCTTATCCGAGGCGTTACAACTTGGTTCTCAAGAGCAGCAAACAATCTGTGGCCGACCTCAGGTTGGATTTTAATTTTATCTGGAGTCGATTACTAATGTCTATGGGTGACAGTTACCACTCAACGTAAGTTGGACCGCGTCCTTATATGCTACTTCCATAATACATAAAAAAGAATGTCTACATGTCCAAATGTAGAATACTGTCATCTATAATTTTAGTCCTGATTTGATTGCTTATAAGCTTACTTAAAAAGATAAAGTTTATCTATAGTCGTCATAATTACGACAATATAAATTATGGGTAAAATTACAATTTCGAAGAATTTTTCGTGTAAAGAGATTTCCTGAAAAATATAGTAATACCTATTTGTACCTTATATAATTTCGCCGTTATAATAGTAGGTTGTATGAAATATAAATATGAATTAAGTCACTTTTATTCTACCTTCTTCTATTGTAATTTTTATTTATATTACCTTTTATTCCACGTTTCACCTTCCAGATCTCTGACGTACACAAGGAGGGCGCTACTCTCAAATGGAAGAGGCCGAAGGACGACGGTGGCGCCCCCATCGAGTACTACCAAGTGGACAAACTGGACACCGAGACTGGTGTCTGGGTGCCGTGTGCACGATCTGATGAGCCAAGTAAGTAAAAAAATATATACACGAACCGCTTCCTTCCCTTCTCTTCCCCTTCCTTTAGAGAAGGAACCTAGTAAGTAAAAAATATTTACGCGTCGTATAGATAACCTCTTCTTTGGGAGAAGGAAGTCGATTAAAAAATGTTTTTAGAAAGAAAAATTCTGTGTGATTCTGCCTTATAATAGCGGTATTGAGTGTTGCTGTACTATTGAAGGGTGTGGTGAGCAGAAATACTTACATAGAACGCTCTGACCTACGTCTTCAGGGGTTGACGTATTTATTGGAGTCATATGAGGTCGGTTTCCGTTGATTAAATAATTTATGTACATGCCTAATAACAGCAGTGTTAAGTGCTACTGTCATATAGTTTGCAGGGTGTGGTAAGGTAGACATACTTATCCAAAGCATTCTAACTTAGTCCTCAGTGGTAGCAACGCATCTGTGGTCGACTTCATGTAGGATTCTGGTCAAATCTAGGGTAGATTACAAGTGTAAATGGGCAGCTTATCCCATTTACCATCAGGTGGACTTTATACTAGTTTGCTATTAAATTAAAATCATATTAAAAATCTGCAAATTAATTTAAGAAAAACATAAGTATGCGGATCTATCAGGCCTATTAAAAACCTTTATAACAATTGTGCTTTATTAAATTAATATATTTTCTGACAATAATAATTTAGTAATAGTAACAATTTAAGCAATTGTACCTTTTCATTTCCAGAATGTGACGTCACGGGCCTGACACCTGGCAAGGAGTACAGGTTCCGCGTATCGGCCGTCAACTCTGAGGGCGAGTCGGAACCTCTCGTGTCGGAGACGAGCATCGTCGCCAAGAATCCATTCGACGAACCTGGTAACTATAAAATAATTACATTATTTTCTGGAACATGGATGAAGCGTCTTTTGGAAATATACTATACTAATTTATCTTTTGAAGTAAGGATACGTCCATAAGATATGTTATATTTCAAAATCGAATTAATATGAGGACAAGTCCTATTTATTACATATGTATTACTTTAACTCCATGTTTTGTTTGAAATTGGGTTTCGACGATGTGATGTTACATAACCTGTTTCTTCGGAGAAGGAAGTCGCTTAAAAATTTTACAATAAGTCGCGCTTTAAAATTTTATAATTTATAAGTCGCTTAATAATTTACGACGCTTTCTACTCTCACAGCCCCACACTAAGATTCCCTGAGTCGTGGGTGCCATGAACACACACACAAAGATGCAATTGTTATAAACCATATTGTACTCTCTTTTAGGTGCGCCTGGAACACCAAGCGTCACCGACTGGGACAAGGACCACGTGGACCTCAAATGGACCCCGCCCAGGGAGGACGGAGGAGCACCCATCGAGGGCTACATCATTGAGAAGAAGGATAAGTTTGGTAACTGGGAGAAGGCTGTTGAGGTGCCCGCCGATAAGACCACTGCCACTGTACCTGATCTAATTGAGGGACAGACTTATGAATTCAGGTAAGTAACAGAAAGAGTTACTGGATTATTATAATGGTTTTAAAGAATTATTCCTTAAAATGGATGTAGATGATTCAATAAAGATATATTATGTACATGTTAAGAAAGATAAACAAAGGGTAAACAGTCTAGTTACAAAATTTAAAGTGATTGTCACGCAATTCGTGTTTTGAGGTATGATTTAAAAGTATTAGCAATTATCATTAAATTGCAAAAAATGATGTTATAAAATTAAGATAAAACTATTTCGCATTTTTTTTTAGATCAAGATTGATGACGTAAGATATTTTTAAAGATATAGTGGCGTTAATATAGTAACATATTTTAGGTTTTCATTATGTTCTTTTTTAATTTCCAGGGTAAGGGCAGTTAACAAGGCCGGACCAGGTGAACCTAGTGACAGTACCCATCCAATTGTCGCCAAACCAAGGAACCTTGCGCCGAAGATCGACAGAACCAACCTCGTCAACATCAAAATCAAGGTCGGCCAGAAGTTCGGATTCGACGTCAAGGTGAGTTATTGATATTGTAATCTATCGATTTAATTTTCATCTATCATTGCATTGATTTTATCTCCTAAATCGTTATAATTATGTTAGTTATAATTATTCAATTATAATAATTGAATACAACAACAACTTTTCAATATAAAAATAAACTTTGCTGTTAAATCAATTTGCATAAAAAGTTTTTATGAGTTTATTGGCGGAAAAAAAAGTTTTCGAAACCAACTAGTTTACGACTACTTTTTGTACCATTTTCTGATAGTACCTGTTTGTTTCGTTCGTAGAATATTTTTGTATAAATAAATCTCTTGCTTTCCAGGTTACTGGTGAACCAATGCCGGAAACTAAATGGTTCCTGGGCAAGAAGGAGGTGAAGTCCAGTGGCGACATGAAGGTGCAACATTCCGACTACAACACGAAGCTTAACTGCAAGACCGCTACTAGGGCTGACAGTGGCAGATACACTATCACTGCTGAGAACATCAACGGCAAGGATGTTGCTGAAGTGGAGGTTATAGTACTCGACGTGCCTAGTCCACCTGGAGGACCACTCAAGGTCAGTTTGTTACTTAACGTTCCTTGAAGTGAACCCTTTTGATTTTCTTCCTTTAAGACATTTAATCCATCATTATCATCAATGAAAAGAATTTGTACGTTACACAAATCGTTGAGAATTAATTTTTGGTAATTTTCTTTAAGACTGTTAAAGCGACTGTTAAAATGACAACAATTATAATAATTAAAAAATTACAGTTTTAATTTAGGTCTTGGATCCCGTATCCCCAACGTGAATCCAAAATTCATACCACAAACAAATATTTGCAAAATATTCATATATACGATTATTTCATTAAAATAGTATTAAAAAAAATAACGTGACTCAACCTCATGGCCATTACAGGTATCTGATGTGCACGCCAACGGTGCCAAGCTTTCTTGGAACCCACCCGCGGACGATGGTGGTCAACCCATCGAAAAATACGTCGTTGAACGCATGGACGAAGCCACTGGCCGCTGGGTAACCGCTGGAGAAACAGACGGACCTAAGACAAGTCTGGAAGTAGATGGCCTGCAGCCTGGACACAAGTACAAATTTAGAGTTCGGGCAGTTAACAGGTTGGTAAATAAATTTGATGTATTAGGATAGTAAATAATTCTAAAATAATATCTTGGATTTATGACTACTAGCACATTTTATTTTCCGAGATTTCTACTTCCTATTTAATTACTTCATGATATTTCCTAGAATGTCAACTAGTGCAATAATAAAATTATCTTTTGATGGGGTTACTAAATTCAAATAATTTTCAGACAAGGCAGATCCGAGCCGCTCACGACGCCTCACGCTACTGAGGCCAAGAACCCGTTCGACGTGGCCGGCAAGCCTGGCACGCCCAAGATAAAGGACTTCGACAGAGACTTTGTGGAACTGGAATGGACCAGACCAGAGAAGGACGGAGGTGCACCAATCACTGGATACGTTATCGAGAAGAAAGATCGCTTCTCGCCAGATTGGGAAGAGTGTGCACAGGTATATTTTCGCTGTGATTTAGCCAATGATCTAAATATTTACACTGTATGCATAACTTTCTAATAATTGATCAAAACATTAAACTAATGATGAAATTATTTCAGATCGAGGGCGATGTTACAACTGGAAAAGTACCGGATCTTATCGAAGGCAACACATACGAGTTCCGCGTACGCGCAGTCAACAAAGCTGGCAAGGGTGAACCTAGCGATGGTACTGCACCACACTTGGCCAGACCCAAGAACTTGCCGCCCAAGATTGACAGGAACTTCATGTTTGACATTAAAGTCAAGGTCGGAAAGAACTTTGAACTTGACGTACCTGTTATTGGTGAGCCAACGCCAACCAAGGAATGGCTGCACGGAGATAATCTTGTTCTCAACACTGACAGAATAAAGATCATCAATGACGAACACACGACCAAGTTCCGTGTTATTGATGCAAAACGTGCTGACACAGGCACTTACACGCTCAAAGCTAAGAACGTCAACGGAACTGACACGGCTACTATCAAGGTGCTGGTCATGGATGTTCCTGCCCCACCAGAAGGTCCACTCCGCGCGGATGATATTACCAAGTCTGGATGCACATTACGCTGGAGGCCACCTAAAGACGATGGTGGTAGTGAGATTTCTCACTACGTAGTTGAAAAAATGGACCAGGAGAACATGCGCTGGATCCCAGCCGGTGAAGTACAAGGTTGCAATATTCGTGTTGACCATCTTATTGAAGGACATGATTATAACTTCCGCGTCCGTGCTGTTAACAAGCATGGTGAATCGCAACCACTTGTCGGTCATGAACCGATCACCGCAAAGGATCCTTACGGAACTCCGGACAAGCCTGGTACTCCTGTTGTCAAGGACTGGGACAAAGACCACATGGACTTGGAATGGGTACCGCCAAAGAAAGACGGTGGTTCTCCTATTACTGGTTACATTATCGAGGCAAAGAAGAAGTACGGACCTTGGGAAGTAGCTGCTACAGTACAAGGAAACAAGCCTGCCGCAACTGTATCTGGATTACAGGAAGGCGAGGAATATGAATTCCGAGTCATTGCCGTTAATAAGGCTGGAAATGGCGAACCTAGCGATGCCTCCATGCCACAAGTGGCTAAGGCTAGATTCTGCGCACCACACTTTGACAAGATGCTCCTTGCAGACAAAACTGTTAAGGCTGGACAAAGAATACAATATGAAATCCCGATAGAGGCATCACCGAAGCCAACAGTTGAATGGCACATCAACGGTAAACTTGTCCAGGTTTCTGAAAGAATTGATATACAAGTATTGCATAACAGGGTTATTTTAGACATTCCATTCTCCGTCCGTTCTGATGGAGGCGTTTATAAGTTGACCCTAACGAACGATCTCGGAGTTTGCTCAGCAACTGCCCAGGTCACGGTGCTTGACAAACCATCAAGACCTGAGAAGCCTCTTGTTGTGTCTGATGTTACTAAGGACTCTTGTTCGCTATCTTGGAAGACACCATTGGACGATGGTGGATCACCAATCCTGCACTATGTCATTGAAAAGATGGACTTATCACGTGGCACGTGGTCTGATGCTGGCATGAGCACCTTCTTGTCACACCAAGTGACTAGACTTATTCACATGAAAGAGTATCTGTTCCGAGTTAGCGCAGTGAACGCTATTGGACAGTCAGAACCCTTGGAATTAGACCGTGCCATTGTTGCAAAGAACGAATTCGATGAACCTACTGCTCCTGGCAAGCCTGAAGCAACAGACTGGAGCAAGAACCACGTCGACTTACAATGGACTCCACCTAAATCGGATGGTGGTGCTCCCATCACTGGCTATATTATACAGAAGAAAGAAAAGGGCAGCCCATACTGGGTAAATGCTGCTCACGTACCAGCTAATAAGACTAAGGCAACTGTACCAGATTTGACTGAAGGCCAGGACTATGAATTCCGTGTCATTGCCGTCAATCAAGCTGGCCAATCCGAGCCAAGTGAGCCTTCGGATATGATTACTGCCAAGGACAGGTTTGTGGCACCAAAGATTCTTACGCCACTTAAAGAGATCACCATTAAGGCTGGTTTAATCTTCCATTTGGACGTCGACTTTATTGGAGAACCAATTCCAGAAGTTAAATGGACTTGTGATGGCAAACCTGTTATTACAAATGAAAGAACTACCGTGACATCTGTGGGTCATCACACTATCCTACATACAGTGAACTGTAAACGTTCTGATGCCGGCAAATACCACCTTTCCTTGAAGAATGATTCCGGATCCGATGAAGGTAGTTTTGAGCTGATTGTATTAGATGTACCTGGAGCACCACAACCGCCGTTCGTGTACGAAGAAATCACTGCACAATCAGTCACGCTGTCATGGAAACCACCTAAAGACAATGGTGGCAGTGAACTTACTGCTTACGTTATTGAAAAACGCGATTTGACACATGGTGGAGGCTGGGTCCCAGCTGTTACGTACATCAATCCAAAGAATACCCATGCAACTGTACCTCGTCTATCCGAAGGTACTAAGTATGAATTCAGAGTATTTGCTGAAAACTTGCAAGGACGTTCTGAACCACTTGTTACAGACAAACCTATCGTAGCTAAGAACCAATACACAGTTCCTGGAAAGCCTGGAAAACCAGAGCTTGTATCTGCAGACAAGGATCACATTAAAGTCAGGTGGTCACCGCCTATTTCTAACGGTGGATCCAACATTCTCGGCTATGATATTGAGAGGAGAGACAAGACTACTGGTCGCTGGATAAAACTAAACAGGGACCCAGTTAGACTAAACGAATATGAAGATGACAGAGTACAGGAGGGTCACCAATACGAGTACAGAGTATCTGCTGTCAACGCAGCTGGTCCAGGTTCACCTTCAGACCCATCTAATGTATTTATCGCTAAGCCTATGAAAGAGAAACCAAAACTTAATTTGGATCACCTCGTGGGACGCAAGATCAAGGTCCGTGCAGGTGAACCAATTAACATTAACATTCCACTTTCTGGTGCTCCAACACCTACTATTTCATGGACCAAGGGATCCGTACCATTGGTTCCATCTCACAGGATCTCTGCTGAAACTAAGATCGACGAAACCAAATTGTCTATTGAAAAATCAACAAGGGAAGATGCTGGTAAATACACAATTACCGCTTCCAATGCACATGGCAAAGATTCTGCTGATATCGAAGTCATTGTTGTTGACAAACCAGGAGTTCCAAGAGGACCGCTCATATGCACACCTGTCACTCATGATGCAATCAGCCTTACGTGGCATCCACCAGCAGACGATGGCGGCAGCGAAATCACTGGATATGTGGTCGAAGTTGCGGAATATGGCGTTAACGACTGGCGTACTGTTGCTGGATTCTGTCCAAAATGCTCATACACGGTAAAGAACTTAACTGAAGGCAAAAAGTATGTCTTTAGGGTACGCGCCGAGAACTTATATGGAGTATCTGAGCCACTGGAAAGCAAACCAGTTATTGCCAAATCACCATTCGATCCGCCAGATGCACCAGAAACACCAAGAATTGCTGGTTACAGTTCAAATAGCTGCTCACTCGAATGGGAACCACCAGCGAACTGTGGTGGCAAACCTATCACTGGATACTATGTCGAAAAGAGAGAGCGTGGAGGTGAATGGGTTAAGGTTAACAACTATCCTACGCCAAATACTTGCTATACTGTTCCGGACTTGCGCGAAGGCAATAGATACGAATTCCGCGTTATTGCAGTAAATGAAGCTGGACCTGGCAAACCTAGCAAGCCAACAGAACCAATAGTGGCAGAGACGCAACGGTTGAAACCAAGTGCACCAGAGGCTCCCAAACCAGACAGGGTTACAAAGGACTCTGTTACTCTTTCGTGGAGACCACCAAAGAGCGATGGTGGAGCGAAAATCAAGGGTTACATTATTCAACAGAAAGCCAAAGGAGACAAAGACTGGAAGGACGTTAACGATGTGCCTATCCCAAGTCTTATTCATACCGTGCCCAAACTCAAGGAAGGTGGAGAATACCAATTCAGAGTCATCGCTGTCAACGATGTTGGAAGGTCAGATCCGAGCAAACCTACCCCAGATATTCTTATTGCAGAACAGCCCAACAAACCTTGCATGGATCTGGGTGGTGTGCGTGACATTACTGTACGTGCTGGCGAGGACTTCTCCATTCATGTACCATACACTGGCTTCCCGCAACCTACTGCATCCTGGTTCGCGGACGATAACTTGCTGGATGTCGATGGAGACTCCAGAATATTCCAGAAGATTACACCAGAATCGGCATCACTGGTCGTTAAAAACGCAAAGAGGTCCGATGGAGGTCAATACCGCTTGCAGTTACGCAACCCATCTGGATACGATACTGCTACGATCAATGTGCGCGTGCTAGACAGACCTGGAAAACCAGAGAACTTGCGTGCGGATGAATTTGAGGGCGAAGCGCTTACATTATACTGGAACCCACCTAAGGACAATGGTGGCGGCGATATTACCAACTACGTGGTCGAGAAACGCGAAGCGCGTACACAGAACTGGACCAAGGTGTCCGGCTACGTCACAACTCCGTTCCTCCGCGTGAAGAACTTGTCAGTTGGAAAGAGCTACGACTTCCGCGTCATGGCTGAGAACCAGTATGGACAGTCTGACCCAGCTCAGACAACTGAGCCAATCAAGGCAAGACATCCATTCGACCCACCAGCTCCACCTGGTGCACCACGATCGGTAGAAACGACCGAATCCTCTATCACGGTTACATGGACCAAGCCGCGCCATGATGGCGGATCTCCTATAACGGGTTATATTCTTGAAAAGCGACTGATCACTGAAGACAAATGGACTAAGGCGTCCCACGCACACATTCCAGACACAACTTACAAAGTAACGGGACTGATCGAGAACCACGAGTACGAATTCCGTGTGGCCGCTATTAACGCAGCTGGACAGGGTGGATGGTCGCAGAGCTCTGACGCCATCCGTGCTTGTGCACCACCAAACTCACCGCGCATCACAAGCGACCTCAGCCTGCGCGACATCACTGTTATCGCCGGCGAGGAGATCAAGATCACTGTGCCTTTCACCGGCAATCCAAGGCCGAAGGTAAGAACACAAATCGTCATTAAAGATATTATAATAATATTGGTAAAATCTTGTGTTTTCTACTTTGAAAGATTACTCGTGGTAACTAAACGAATTGATATGAGGCGTTCTACACTAGTCCTCCAAAATAACAACACATCTGTGATCGACCACATGACTCTTATTCTATCGGGGATTGGTTACAGTTGTCTCTGAGCAACAGTGGCCAAATAATATCTAGTGGGAAACATTTTTTTTTATTTCAAATATTAGATGGTTGATCGAACATGAGTCAATCAACATTAATTGACTTCAAAACTAACATGTTATATGTTTTCTAAAATATTGCATTACTACACTTTACAAAGTTAATACTAAAATTACCGTCAATGTTTTTATATCGCAGGTATCATGGATCGTGAACAACGACGAGGTGTTCCCGGACAACAGGATACGTTTCGTCACGTCGGATGTGGACACTGTGTTCCTCAACTCGTGCGCCAAGCGATCTGACACTGGCTCTTACACCGTCCAGCTGGTCAACAGCGAGGGTTCCGACAGTGGCACCTGCAGGGTAAGTTCATGTTAATGAAACAAAGAGGATTGATTTTTTTTATAAATTTGTAGTATTTTGTAGTACCTGTATTTAATTTGATTAATACTTGGCCTAAAAGTCGTCTGATATTTGACGACTTTTACGACATGTATGTACAAAAATCACGTAATTACAAATTATGAATGGTAATGGAAGTTTTGAAATGAAATATCTCTGGTGTTTTTCTTCGAATATTAAACAGAGACATTTTAAATAACAAACTATTGAAATAATTATTTGAAAAAAGATAAAGATTTCGCTTTCTATGGTACTATTTTCAACTATGTAGCAGATATCAATAAATACGTTACTTATTTTGTTTGTAGTGATGATCGTAATATTAAAGTCCCTCCTTACCTCGTTTTCCAGGTGCTGGTAGTAGACAAACCACTACCACCAGTAGGACCGCTTGACGCATACGACATCACGCCTGACGGTTGCACGTTGTCATGGAAACCGCCGCTAGATGATGGTGGCTCACCGATCACCAACTACATCGTTGAGAAAATGGATAATACTGGAGTGAGTATGAGAATATGTCTGAAGGTGGTAGAGCCCTTTGTGATTCGAAAAATAGGTTAGGCGGTACCACCACACCTATTTTTGCCTAACAACTGCCGTGTAGCACTGCTGCGATCTGGTTTGAAGGGTGTGCTAAGGGAGACTTACTTGTTCGAAGCGTTCCAACTAAGTTCGACCTCAGGTAGAACTCTGATCTCATCTGGAGCTAATTACAGATGTCCATGGGCGCAGTGGCTACTTCGGACTGCATGTTCGTTTGCTTTCCATCATATAAAAACAAAAATCTGAAAAAATAACTCTGAAATTAATATGAAGTCATCACCATCGTCGCCTTTCAACTATAATTAACTTTTTATCGTGATGATAGAACGAGCAAATAGTACAGCAGTACAATATTGTAATGGGCCTATTAAAGTCATAATTATTTTCAGTGTAATCGAAGTAATCGAAGATCAAAGTTTTGCTCTACCTTTTGCTCCTCAACTTTCTCCGGTAACTAACCTCAAGCCCTTCGTTGCAGGTATGGTCAAAGATCTCGTCGTTCGTGCGCAACTGTCACTACAACGTGATGGGCTTGGAGCCGAACCGCAAGTATACCTTCAGGGTGCGCGCTGAGAACCTGTACGGTGTATCCGAACCACTCACAATGGACGACTCCATCACTGCCAAGGTTTGTTGCCTTTCCTCCTTTTAATATTTTTTGATCTGGGAATATAAACGAATTTTCAAGATTTTTTGAGATGTGTACGTATTTAAAAAAAAAAAGACGCTTTATACACTCACAGCCCTACAGTAGGATTAGGGAGTCCTGTGTCGTGGGTGCCATGGACACACACAAAGACGAATACACAAACACTCAGACCCAGAACAGAAA
>DWRA01002762.1:0-13321 GCA_018250295.1 Spathilepia clonius
GTATTTTTATTCGCTTCGTCGGAGATCGAGCCAAGGATCCTTTGTGAGTATGGTGACCACTGCACTACGGTATCGATAGCGTGATCCAGAACCGTGTGGCGCTATGTACTGATGAGTTGCGGGAAGCCGCAATAGTGTTGTATTAAAATTTAAAGGGTTACCCTTTAAATTTTAATACAACACTATATATATCTGTAGTTTCCCTGCGACTGGTATAATTGACCCACATCAGCGATGGTGTAGCCACTTATCTGTGATAAACTAGATACTAGATATACACATTGCAAGTAAGAAACGTAGAGAGCTTTGACCTTGCGAGATTTAATTTTGTTGTTTCATAATAATGTCTGCTACATGATTATAGTTTCTTTACAGTTAGGTTCGGAGTAAGCGGTTGTTTATATACAGGACTACACATAAATTGACGTTTGCTGTTGTGAAATAAATTATAATGATTGTGGCTTAGTTTGGCTTCACAGGAGAGCATTATCATAAACCAGAGTTTTATTGCAGTAACGTGTTTCCTGTAGCTTCGAGTGCAAGTAATTAAGTATGAAGTGTAGCAGCGAGCCAGCTATCTAGAGTTATGTGGCACCGTTACTTAGATCCGTGTTGGCTGAGCATGATAGATAAGATTTCATCTGAACTGGGGTCACGCGATGTCACGTAGCCAGGAGCGTGACGTGGGCGGGATCGGGGGGAAGGCGTGGTCTAGTGAAAGCTCCGTCATTGGTGGGGCAGGAGGCAGCGTGGTCAGCGAACAATGGTGGTGCACAATGGCTGAAACGTGACTCTATTGGCTCGTGTTGCAATCAGCGCAGGCGGGCAGCGTCGCCGTTTCGCAACGATGTTTTCGTTTGGAAGGCTGTAACGTGATCTTTAGCCTTACTGCTCTCTTAAATTTGTTCTAGAGACTCTCTGTGCGGTTTCATAATACCATGAAGCTCGTAATACGGAAACGTTTCTAAAATATAGCCAATTAATGTAATCTCGAATTTGCTAGAGGTATTTCCATTTCATTATGTGTAATGTTGTAATGTTAAAAAGGCGAATATGTTAAAACCTTATGATATAATACAATTAGATAAGTAAAAGGTATATTTAGCTGCAAAGATTAAAACCTACGTTAAATATACGTAAACATATACAACCAGCAGCAGTTAACCAACAATAAGAATCTCAAATAATTGATTTCGGCAGCATTTAACATCTGTTTTTGATAGGTATAATGCCTGTCGCTAATTGGTTGCAAATGTTAATTTGTAGCAGAGATCACTGTCTTCGTTAGTTACTAGGTACATGTCTTGTACTACCTAGGTGATAACCGACAAACTTAGTTTCCCTAAAACATGTCAGTTTCCTCGTCAATGATTCAATAGTCGTTATTTCGTAGATAAGATGGACACGTTTAATGTGTTTATAAAATTGTTTGTTGTTGTTGTAAAATTAAATGCAGCGAATATTGATCACAAACAAAATTGACATGCCTCAAACATCTCGCACCTTTACCACAATAGTCATATTTTTTGTCTGCCGTCTAGCACACGGATCCACATGACTGGTTTCTCCGATGAATCATCTCCACTCCTGAAGTGCTACGAATATAATGTGACTAATATTTATATATGCGAGCCGATATTCTCAACATTCCTAATTATATAAGCTTATAATTTAAGAGTAGTAGCTCTTTGTGTTTCGACTGTCCTATATTGAATCACTATTACTACGACTACGGGCAACCGTAATCATATTATTCTGGCGTTTTATTTGAGTTAGTTCGTAGCACATACATCAATGAATATCTGTGGCATAATTACATGTGTGATTAATGCCTAATACAAAATATATACAAAACTATATTTTTGAAGGTATAAGGCAGGAATTGACCATAACACACACTTTCATGAGACGTAAGTAGCTAACTTAGTCTGCAGAGATGATAACAAATCTGTGGTTTATCTCAACAGGACTCCTTTTCTACTTCACATTATTCAAATCCGGCGATGCATTGGTGACTGCTCTGGTGTTGCAAATGTCGATAAGTGACGGTAACTATTTTCCATAAGGTGGTCTGCCTTATCGTTAGGTTATTTATAAAGGAACTAAGGTTCGCTTACAGCTGCCCAGTAACAGCGACTCATTCATTTGTAAAAATTGTCAGGTATTTCCTTAGTCCAATATACCTAAACTGAATTACTGTGAATAGAAAATTCTAACATAAAAAGAGTGTTATCACATTCATCACAAGATTTCCATCATTCTTTACCTCCCGCCTGGCAGTCACACCGCCGAGCGTCCGCCGCCGCCCGCCGTCGCGAGGTGCGAGGAAGGCAATCTATAATGCCGCTTATATTTGCATGAACATGCTGATGTTGCTAAAACGGACGTATTACGCTAACTTTCAATATTATCCACAAAATAAATAAGGAAAATAATTGCCAAACTGTTTTTAACAAAATGATATGTATGACGATTCTGTTTCGGTGTTTTGGTCGGATAGTGATAATCGCACAGTGAAAATCCTTACAAATGAGAGCAAAATACTAAGGATCTAAATATTTTATTTCAATCTGTGATTAAGATGTAGGTAAAGCGTTATTTTATACGAGGACTAACATAATAAAATTTATTTATGACTTTCATTTCATATTTTTTTGTGAATTATGGGTATCCATATTTTACAGTTATTTTGTAGGTATATTTTAGTGTTTATTTATTTAGTCAATTAGAACAGATGACTCCAATTACACCAATAAACAATTATAATACAATAAGTATGATTAACATAGATTACAATACATTGAAAATAGAAATAATAACGTGCCGACTTCCCGCAATTCATCAAGAGATAGCACCACTGCATTCCGAATCACACTAACGAAGTTTTTTCCACAGTTTGCATAATTATATAGAAGTTTCGACGTGAGACTGAAAACAGGGCTGCTCCAGGAGCATGATCGCCTAGCCCAGCGGGAGATCTCCCTTTGCCAAAGTAGGGGCCCCAGATAAAATCTTCTGAAGGTCATCAAAAACAAATGGTGTATGTATGGGTAACTAGCTATTCTTAAACTTTTAGTAGAATAAAGTTGTAGGCTAAACATCTCTCAGAGCAAAAGTTAGGAATGCAATGTACGCACATTTCTCTACCGTTATTAATGGTACACTGTTTTGAAAGTCCGTCAAGAATATTTTGCAAGAGCCTTTTCAAAGTCACAATGAGTAAAAGTTATTTCGAAATACTTAAGCGTATTCATTTTAAATTCATCTCTTATTATTTGGCGACTTGCGTGGCTCAGTGGTCACCAGTCTGTCATGCAACGGGTACCAGATTGAATTCCCTGATCTGGCAAGTACAATTATATATAAATAATGAATGTCGATACCTCATTTGCGACTGGGTGTTAAGTGATGTTTCATTGTCTTGTTGATCACCCGTGGGGCGGAACGGTCACCACACCGGTCTGATACACAGTAGTTTTGGGTTCAATCAAATTAAAGTATTAGATTTTTGTTTTGGGTAGGAGTGATTGTGTACTGTTTACGGCATAGTAAATGTCCTGGTGCGGGATTAAGTGTTGAAAGCGTTATTGCGCTCGCGTTATTCGAGTATCTACTTTGGATTTCATTGTCTTTGTATTTGGCCTATATTATTATTAACTCTATTAGCTCTCTCTATAGGTTTCGTCAATTTTAACTGAGTGTGTGCGCATGCCACTCACTCACAGTAAATCTAAATATGGTTCTAGAAGTGTAGAAACCGTTTAGTTTAACCTGTTATTTTATACGAGAGCTAAATTCACACTTAATCAGGTTGTAATTTACACATAGAGTTAGTATCTACTGAGGTCATATCTTAAGCGCTAATGAGAAAAACTGTCAATGAGAAATAGTAACCGTGTGGTTTACGGCGTGCTTCTCGCTATTAGTTTCCCCGAACCCCCGTTACATAAAGCACAGAGGAAGACGTATCTTAAAAACCCGCCCTGTTTTCCTGTTTGTTATGCGGCGCGAATTTATGTGTCGTATATTTTTCACCCGCCTGTTAGACTACGGGGCGGTGAGAGATAAGCGATAATTAATTTTGTCTATAAATTGATTGATGATAACGAAGTGGTCCACAGACATATTGTATTGCAGACAAAGGATAACGTTCGTCTATTGCATGTCTCAATTATAGGTAGTCGGTGTCAGCGGTATAATCATATTATTTCTTAACAATGAAGTAAGTAAACATCTATTTCGTAAAGCTTATGGTATGTAATGTTGCTCAATAGTGATGGCGAAACTGTTGTATAAATAAAATACGTAAGAATTGTACAATCGAACATGTTCTAAATAAAATTGGGGCAATGTGTTTCACCTTACCTCGCCAAGTTGTAAGGAGAAACTTGCATCTGTTAAGTACTCGTTTTTTGCAGACGATCGCACACAGCCCTTAGGGTTTTTTTAGGCGTGTTAGTACAGTCAGGCACAATTAAGTACGTGAGAGGATTTTCTTAGTGTTCTCCGTGGTTGCTGCGAGCTGGCGTCGCATACAAACTGGCGGTAATGCGAGATGCTGCCCGTCATCGGGCATTACATCAAACTGAGCTTTTATGGTAATTTAGAAACAGATAAACAACTCTCAAACTGATGGATCATTTTTGGAGAGTCACGAATTGAGCGACGTCGGTAATGTTAATGTTGGGCTGCTTGAGATTGCTGTGGAGTCGTTTTATCAACGGAATATTAAAATGTGGGCCATGTGAAACATTTGCTACTATGTTGACCTGTCTCTAGAAGCTTCTAAACTCCACTCACGGGACAACAAATCATCAAGATATTGGTATGATTTGTTCCCATCAATGAGTGGCAGAGCAAAGATTTTATACAAATGGTCAATGGTATTCTTGGGAGCGCGCTTCTCTACAGATGCTTTTTTACATTTGTGAGCATTTGTACGATTTACAGTATCGATTTTGTTAATTAGATTTAAGCATCCAAAAGGGGATTTTACTTACATAGCGTAGACTTGGATCATATTTGTTATGCCAGGTATATCAGATGTATGTGTTCTCAAAATCTAGAGGTTTCATCAATTTTAACTGCCTTCAATTTGCATCCCCCGTATCAACAGAGCTATCTCCACGTAGTATCTACTTAGAGGTCAATTAAGGTAATTTCATATTCAGCGCTGCACTTGTGTATTTTCAAAACTCCGAGACATGTTCCGACTGCCAACAGCGAGATATGAAATGTTGCTGGGAAATTGTTACATATCTTATGGTAATGAAGTAGGTACTTAGCGAAACTATTTCACAAGACGACAAATGTCTAACAGTTCATGATGCTAACTAACTAGCGTTAAAGATATTAGTATCTAGATCTAGAGTAGTTAAATGTCCTGGTTTTGGAGGGCCTTCCAAGTTTTTAACTCATAATTAAATGTCCCGTTTGTATTTCTTATAAATACTCATTATTTTGTTTAGTTCCGGTGTCGATGAAAAATCTCACTTTTGCAAGACAAAAGGCTTCAAAAGGACTTGCTCAAAAAAATATCTAGTAGAGCTGATTAAAGCTATCCAATCAATGTATTAAGTACTGCATGCCTGATTGCTATTAGCACAGAAACACATTCAAGATTCAAAAAGCGATCAAAGGAAAATCACAGCTAGTTAAGAGCTGTACAGGACGCTCTCTGACTAGGTTGATTGCAGGGGCTATTTATCATCAGGTAGACCGCATACTCTTTTACAACTTCAATCTTATATAAAACCCTATCTTCAAACGTAGACTATTGAAAGCTGTTAGTTAAAGAGGACATATTAACTTAATAGCAATATAAGGTAGATCTTAATCGGCAATCTAAACGGGGGCGTCACGTTACTCCGATAGCTGTAAATCGTCGCGACGCGTGACGTCGGGACGGCGATATCGGACTAATTGTAGCGATACTTCTCTAGAATGGGAGACCCTCATTAGGATTAGCATAGAGATAAGGTTCATTTGTAAAATTTAAGTACTTTGTCTTAGTTTAAGTTGATTACGAGAGAGTATTTTAAGATTATCACGAAATTAGTATTCTATACACTCGAATGTTTACTTTAAAAATGAGAATCAGACAATTATGATTTTGAATACGTTATAGACAAAATAATTAGCAGAAATTTCTTAAAAACAGTTTTCGTGTTCAATATGGTAATGTACTTTTAAGGTCTTTACATTTGAAGGACTTGTGAAAGTTTGTATGTAAAGGGTTACACATTTAAATTGAAAAGCAATGACAAAACTACCGTTTCCAATGAAATCTAAGAAGCTCAGCTTCTTAAGAAGCTCACGTACGAGCGATTAAAAGCTCTCACTAGTAATTATTATTATCCTCATAAAGTTTCTCTTTATTTCGAAAAGCTCGAAGTTAACACTTCCAATGTGTCGGACAATCGCCGATAAACGTTCGATAAGGGATAGGTCTGGTCCTTTATGCCGGATTTACACTATCCGATCCGATTTCGTGACACAACCCTATCGTCAATACCTAATAATTATTGTGTGCCTAAAGGTAAAGATTCGACAAGACAATGGATGTATCAAATTTCAAACTCACAGTACTTTTCAAGACATCATTAAATGTTACTCAATATGCATTGACCTCCGGAACGGATGTCGGATCGGATCGTGTGTATGCGCCGTTACAGTGACTCCCTGGGATCTTTGTTACTGTTACTGTTAATGTAAATCCGAAGGGACATAAACTCTCCGAAGTAATGTTTTCGGTACGTGCGCCGGATAAGGTGCACAACGTAGACGGATACCGGTGATGTGATCGACTATATTTTATCCTGTGTTCGAGATAACTACTGAAAGTGTTTACTGTATCTTATTGGGTAGTTAACTATATAGTTTATACATATATTCGTCCCGCCTTTCTAGTTGCATGGTTACGCATAAAACTCTCCTAATTGATAAAAAGCCGATCGGTTCTGTATTATTTGGATTCAGCTTTGTATTCTTGAGATAATAAGCTCCTGTGGTTTCTACGTGATTCGCATTCCTGGTGGTATGTACTGTTTAATCCGTAATAGTGGCGTACCACAAGAATTACACAATATATGATTCTAAATCCTGTTTCGTATATCAATAAATATAGAGTTCTCTGCCAATAAACATCTTTAATTAAGTAAATAGCAAGTCAATAATGTCAATAGTAAACTCTTCACTTCGTGCTGATACGTGTAATATAGATATCGATTAAGTTCCATTTACGGCGAAATCGATACACATGCATCAATGAGACTGAACTGAAATAAACGGAGCGCTCCACACAAAATGATAAAGGCCCGCATGAACGTTTTACCTTAAATGCATTTTCTGAATGAAGATCCGCACGCGAATATGGACAAAGCGCTGTTTACGGTCGCGCATATATCTACAAGTGTAATCGCGGCCTTATCGAGAAAGAAATATGGCGGCCAGTCGAAGCAGCCGTGCCGCGGGGAGCGGACGTGCGCTGCGGGGTCTGCCCGGAATTAATAGTAAATTATTTGCGCTATTACTAACGATAGCAAGTCTTTAATTGGTCAGCCGCGGTCACGACGTAATTACGCGGGACCGTGATAGATGGGTTTCCTTATTGCTGATGGGAGGCCCCCCGTGGGCCTCCTCGCGGGCTGTAAACCGTTTTATTGATCGGCACGTCTTCATAATTGAGTGCGCCGCTTCGCCCCGCGCGGAGCCCTCGCCCCGCGTGCCGCCCTGTCAGGGATGCAGCTCTCACATCGATCTTCGGATCTTTTGTTCTGTTTGTGTTTTATTTTTGCAGATTTATTGAATCCTTACGCAATGTAGAAATAATTGTACGTGTCTTTGATTTGTTGGAATTGTCTGCGAACACTAAATGAATTGCAATGCAGTTTGAAATTGCTCTGAATTGAATAAACCTACGGTCTTATTCATAGGCAAAGAAGTGTTCGTCTTCCCTTTATGCCGATCGAATCTACTTTTAGAACTTAAATAGTATGTTTTGTATACGAGGAAATTGAAATAAATATACCGATAGTAAATATAAGTTGCAATACAACGATTAAGTAGTAGTGACCCAACTTGTGCGATGTAATATTGCACATGCCTTGCTTTTGTGGATGCCGTAGAAAAAAAATAAACGAGTGAATCCAGGACTTGCCAAGCAGTGTATCTCTAAGAAGTTATTCGTCTTTTGTGTACTACGACTAAAACAACAGCAACCAAGAGCGATGACTACTGCAATTCTTTCTTTTGTAGTAGAAACTTCTACTGTCTGATAAATAGACCACAAAAAATGATCAAAATAAAACTATCCTAATACTTTTGTTTTGATTGAAGATTATAAATAACAGTATCAATAACACGCTACGCCAATCGCCGCTCACTGCAGCGAGACAGGTGTCCACATTCATATCCGTGCATTATAAAATTTATGAACACCGCATTTCGCTTTATTTCTCTCTATTCCATCTACCTCATGTCAAAAACGAGCAAGATCTCCGCAGGTGGCTGCCACACGGCGCAGCGGAGCGGAAGATATTACAAATGGCCCTTTGATCGGATGTTATGACAGCTCTCGCCAAATATTTGAGTGAAGCTGAGCGGAGAAAGCGAGGCAATCAACCGGCTCGTGTACAGATGTATCTCGCGGATCGGAAGTGCCTTGCCGTGTGTCATAAGTGAAGCGGGTTTTCAATATTTTTAATTAGGGTTTCAAATATAAACTTTAGCTCATGCTGATTTACACTGAAAAATGTATAGATTTTGACTCTCTGATACTTTATTGCGATCTACTGCAATAAAAAACATACACGGCAATGTGCAGTTACTTCGATAATGTCTATTTTATCAGAAAATTCCTCCACTGATAAGTTAATTTTCTACCTTTCTACTTATTCGTAACGTTACGTCAATCTCTCTTTTTTTTATAAGATTCAGGATGCAAACGAGTTTCCAGTGTACATGGCATTGAGTGTCCACTGTCGTCCTTGGATATCTGCAACCAACTTCATATAGAACTGGTGTTAACTGTAGCCGAAGCCTGAAGAAGTTAACATTTTTGAGGACTATGTTAGTCGCCTCATATGTAACTCTCTTCTACCAAACTGGAGACCTGTTCACGTTAAAAATGGAGAGGTACCACCATCTCCGTGGTCAAATTACACAAGCTCTACCACTTTTTTAAAATTTGTACAAAATCTTAGCATATTTATAAACTCTTACTTATTCCATTTCGTCCGCTACACGCTACGCGAGCCGCTTCGCTCATCATTAAGCTTTCAAGCCCGTAGTTTCGCGGGTCTCGGCCGTTCAGTGATTGACCATTGTTGTCAGTACTGCTGTGTTCTGGTAATTACGTACCCCCCTCCCCCCTACCGCGGTGCACGGTCCAGCTTGTAATTTGGTCTTCGTGATCCAACCGCCAGATAAGAATTAAAAAGGCTGTGTTTCTTTGTTGCGGTACCGTGGAGTATTGTTCGTTGTTGCCGTCGGAGTATTACGGATGTTACAATGTTTTGAGGTTTCACTGTTGTTTGGTTCCTTTCTTCGTGTATGGGTTTGCATTCATTTTGTTCAGAGCTATTGTTGTAAATTATATCTTTGATTTATCTATTTAGACTGTTGATAATAAGAAATATCATTATTGGTTTGTTTCCGATTGTACATTTATCATTGGGCATAGGAATCGTAAATGGGCAGAGGATCTGATATTAACTAGTAACTGTTACCCATAAATATCTAAGTAATATTTTATGAAATTAAATTTCCTCTATCTGATTGTAATACACACCAATATGACGTTGTGACTGTAGTCTCGGGACCAGAATAGATTTTTGTTATCCTTTGCCTGGCGTAAGAGGAGACTAAAAGGGAGGCAAAAGTGTGAGCTCGACCCGCCCAGCTAACCCCGGGAAGGACGACGGTATGTGTGAACGCATAGCGTCGTAAACATCCAATATTATAGGATGAGCGTAGGGTGTTTAGTGCTGAGTCTGACAGGGGACCGTCGACGAAGTACTCCGGTGTTGTTTCGTTTGAGATCCCGGAATTCTCCCCGTAGTGTCACTCCTACGGCACCGTGTGTGTTTTGAACATTTAACCTCGCTAACAAAAAAGGTTACCAGTTAATCTGAATAATGAATGTAGTCCTACCTGACGTCGGTCATTCAAACAGGTGTGCCTACTAATGGACGTATGTGTCTTTACCTTATCACACCCTTTAAACCAAACCACAGCAACGCTTAATATCAGCAATGTCAAGGTCAGAAATACGAGTGAATGTCTTTTGGTGTTGAAACACTTAGCTTTCAGCCATGTTGAGTATACAATATATAAATGGCATTGCTAAAACAGGCCAGCCGAACATCGCTCAAACTGGGTTTTCTATATCTAACATTTGAATTAAAATATATAGATATTGTTATCTTTTAGTGAATTAACATTATCGGGTCACAGGAGCCATGAGCTTTCACCGCGTAATTGGTTGACGGGTGGTTGTGTGTAGTGTGCGTCATTGTGTGCGTCACAATGGTCGCCGCGGCCGATCGGGCCATTACCCTTATCTGGAGGTTTTTATAATAAGATGCTCGTGAGTAGCGGGTGGTCTTTGGGCTGCTGATTTTTGAGCTATAAAACTAGTTAGATGGTAATTTGTAGAAGGGATGCAAAATTGAGATTAATCTTATGTTCAATTAACTATCTCGAAACCTATTGCAATCTTCACAGAGCTTGGTCAGAATATATTGAAATTTCCTTGTGTCGTTAATTTCCATTAATATAGACTACAGATTTACATAGATTGCATGCTCGTTTGCTACTTCTGTAAGTATTATAAAATAAAAATTAAAAATCCATCTACTCCCGATTGGCTGGCGTGGTGGACTACAAACTTGACTTATCTAATTCGAAGGAAAGATTGGGACAATAGAATTCATAATTTAAGTATGTATGTATTTTTATTAAAAGTTTCTTCATCAGCGCTAAAATATGCCCACAACAGTGATGATGCCACTATTTCAAAGAACTTCTCTATGTAAATCTAATAAATGATTTGAATGAGTAACCAATGCGTAGGTTTAGTCATTACCTCAGTTCAATATTCGAATGCGGTATCTATACAGAGTGATAAGTTTTTCATTTCATTCTATCAGAGAACTCATTACTGGGTAAGAATTAACAAATGACATGAAAGGTCACATTACGACTGCGAGACCACCGGCGCTCGAAACTTGAGATAAGGCGCATTGTGTGCTCTTGAGTTCCGGACCACACTGCGTTATTGCTTTATTATACAATAATGATAATGGAGTTAGTACCTAATAACATTAATTATACGCTATGTAAGAAATACCTTCAAAAGGGCGAGCGCACATCGGAATTTCCGCTTAAAGTAGCAGCTACGAGAACTCGTAGGTACTATGTGCTTCGTAACTACTAACGCTTTGGTCAAAAGCTTAATGTTAAAATATGAATGAAATAGCCTAAATTCTGCTATCTACTTTATCAAAGAAGTTACTTTATAAATAAACTAGCTAGTAATATCATTAGTTCTTATTATTACAATATCCTTTGTTAAATGTAAAGTAAGTACACTATACATAGATATATAATTATTTTTAACAAGGCTTATTAAACATTACTCAACATTTAGTTCACCTGTTGTTCCACTTTTTTATTGGCTAATTAAGCGTAATGACGTAATTAAATAAAAATACTAATAGTAAGCCTCATAAACCTTATTTAAGTATACCATTTTATATCTACTACACCATTTTATATATACTATTTTATTACATCCATAATGGCTATATAATCATTATGTTGAGCAAAAACAAGTTGTTATCACATAGTTAAAACACCGACAGAGTTAAACATCGATTATAATTATGCTAAGCGTGTGCTAAACGTCGCCCATATTTGGTGAAATACTGATTAAGAGCATGTGAAGAACTACTATAAAATTTAAGGTTTCCTAAAGCTTTATAGACGAAGATAACTTGCGTACAATGCTTCGTGGCTTTGCATATAGTACCGTAATAGTAGTATTATAAACAGATATGAACAAATAAGTATCTAATATGAAATTCAGCAATTGTATTGAATTCAGAAATGAAAATATTTCTGAATTGGTCGTCTTTTAGTAACTTATGACATGATTCTACACCAATTTTTTTTTCGATGCAAATATTTTTATATATATTTCGTACAGACCTAGTGACTCAATGTCCCTTTGTTTTATTAATAAAATCTACAATTGCTGTAATGTACTAACTCATTCAAGTACTGGCCATTAGGAGCGCTGTTGGCCGTAAGTGGCCGAGCTGGCAGATTTATGGTAATTTTTACGGCGATCCCGCGGCCGCTGCCGTTAACGTGTCAAAATTGAATATTTCGTGTTATTTAGTGAGGTGTCCGGTGACCCGGAGCGGCGATTATACTTATAACGATTACGTACCTTTGGGGACGAGGCAGTGTCAGCGCCTAGCTAGTTTAATTATTACATTAGGTGCTTTGTTTGTGATGCGTTTTTGCTTTGTCTTTTGTGAATACAGATTACATTTTATCAGTTGTGTATTTATTTACATAATAGATAAAATATTACTATATTAATTTGCAAAGGATCATAAAAATAGTGTATTATTTTCCTATTTATTATAGTATAATAAAAACATAAGGGTATTTATTCCAATTATTTTTTTTTAATTAAAGACCAGAAAGATAAATTTATTAATTCAATTTCTCAAATTTATTAACAAAAAGCTTTATTCAGACATTTACTCGTACATTGCTTGCATATGTAATGTAATGTTATGCTTGAATATTATCTAAACTTGGCGTTATTTCCACAAATTTTCCAGTCGGTTGCGTTGTCTGCTTATAATGAAGGGAATATTGTATCCCTGCTGGTGGCGCGTGGAACTTATTTGCATAAAGCCGCCAGTCCACGCGTGGGCGTTATGATGATATACTTTTTTGTATGACGGTTTAATTAAATTCTTCTGTCGTTTTCTTGAAGAGGTGTGAGATGCCACGTCCGATGCCCACTTTCTAAGTAGGGATTATATCTTTATCAGGTACATTATTTGATATTTGGTTCATAATATACTTCAGCTTAACTTCATTTGAACACATTATGTAATTATTAGGACGATATCTGTATCTACGTGATAAGTATATTGTCGTCATAACTTATTTCTTTCATTTATTAGTCTTCACATATTTGTTTCGCCATTTACATTAAACTAATCCTGTTATGTATGTATCTATGTTTTCACTTTATTCTTCTTCTCTGTTTTTATTTTTATTTATTTATTTTTATTTT
>DWRA01002763.1:0-13313 GCA_018250295.1 Spathilepia clonius
CTAGAAAAGTATAGTTTCAAAAACTCACTCTCCAACGACTTGAACAATCTGCAGAACTCATAATCAATGAGTATATCAGTAGACGCCTTGGCTCGTAGTTGTGGGTGCTTCGCCGCCTTATTGTACAGCTCATGCTTGCACACCTCCCCGAGCTTGGCCGTGAACGTTTCGATGCCAATCCGCTTCAGCAGCAGTTGCCGGAGACATTCCCCGGTGTAGTTCTCCACTGAGTCGTCGTTGAAGTGGATGCATATTCCAAGTAGAAATGCTGATAGACCTGAGTTAAGAACGTCTTAGGTTAATTCCTATATTTGTGTGTGTTGTTATCTCTGGGGACTAAGTTGAAATGCCTTAGATAAGTATATCTCGCTTACCGTACTCTTCAAACCAGAACTCAGCAACACTGTTGTTACTAGGCAGAAAAAGGTGTGGTGGCTGTGTTGCCGGTAATAATAGTATAATGTGCTGCTGTGTTCTGGATGTGGTTAGTTAAAAACACTTATGAGTCACACCAAATTAGTCTTAAGGGGTAGCAACAAATCTATGGCAGACATCAGGTAGAACTACAACCATATCTGGGGTGGATAATAGACGTCCTTGCTCTCTTAGAACACTGCCGTTCCACATCACATAGTCTGTAATGTTCGTTTGCTACATCTGTATTATAGAACAAAAAAACATACAGACGAATTGAAAACCTCCTTTTTTGACGTTGGTTACAAATAGTATGTAAAGCTTGTGCAGCAGCCCTAGCAGCGCATACTGCGAAATCTTTAGTTGCGATACGTTCCGTATGAGCGCTGCTAGGAGAAGTGGGCCAAACCCTTTAACGACGATCGAGTCGCTGCAACGTAAAAAACTCATACTAAGGGTACTGATACCTTGCAGCAGACACTCGTTGTCGTCGTGCTCGTTGGAGCAGGTCTGGTTGACGAGGTAGCCCACGCCGCCCGGCACGCGCAGGAAGGCGCCCACGGCCGCCGCGCACTCCGCCGTCCACTGCGACAGCAGCATCAGCAGCGCCACCTGCACCGAGCGTCAACACGTTACACTTCCACTGCTAGGCATAGGTCTTCTTTTAGAGGGAGAGGGGTTTAAGCCATAATTCACCACCGAGTGTAAATCGGTACACTTAACGCACCCTTGAGATCTTTTTTAGCAACTCTCAGGTGTGTAGCTTTCCTCATGATGTTTTCCTTCACTATTATAAAAAGTGACAATGAATTTCTAATGCACAATATATACATACTTTACTTTAAAAAATCTCTAATGTATGCCCGTATTAAAACCTGTCAAACCAGTCTGAAAGCCTCTGATATTCTTGTGAATTATAGCCGAAATATAGCTAATTATCTTCACTATAACATTTGTATTTGTGACAATTATACAATACAAATAAAACAATAATTAAGTGTATCTAGCATTTTACAGTTCAATCAACAATTCTATTTTGTCTCTTTATAGGTCTGATACGCTAATACGCCTGATAATTGGTCCGTCCAATGGTCGGAGCTAATTTAGGTCATTACTGAGTTGATTTTGCCTTAACATTCCAAGTACATTTAATACAAAATTTTGAGTAGAATTTAGGCGTACTTTGTATATACGAAATGATCTACACAAACCTTTGACTGAGGCTTGGTAGTCTGCTGTAGCAGCAACGTGCACTGGTGCAGCAGCGATACTGGCGAGCTTCCTATATTGGTTGCAAGTAGCACCCGAAGCAATTGTTCTTTCTGCGCCTGGTTGTCGATCAACGCATGCATGAGCGCCACCGCAGAGAACCAGTTGGAGAGCACGTCAGAGGAGAAGAGTCCACCACAGAGTAGCTGCCCGCTGGTTAGTATGGACACATCAGACGTGGACGGCAGTAGAGTCTGCACCAGCCCCGCCTGGCTCAGCTCGTTGTGGTATAAGTAGCATTGGAAGCAGTAGAGAATTGCGCATCTGGGTATACAAAATTCATTTTGTAAGCAAAATGATGATTAAATTATGTAGGTACATTTGAGACAATAACATAACGCTCGTTTTTCTGCCTTCTAACAGCAGTATTAAGTGCTTCTATAATTTGGATTGAATTTATATGCTATGCAATTTGGCTATATTTGTTATCAGTAGTGTTTGTATGTTGAATATGTTCAAGTTCTCCCTTCATTCGGTTTGGATTTATTTGGAATAGAGACCGTTTATAAACTAAACTCAAAGTAAAAATTGGGAGCAAACATTATTTAATTATAAGTTTAATAAAAGCTAATTCACCTTAGATAAATTGGTTGCTTCTCATTCACCATCGACATCAGGAGAACGACGATGGCGGGTCGCGGCGGGTTGGACGGCGCCACCACATTGCCGATGAAGTCCTGGTTCACCGTGTTACCCCTCACCACCCCCCCCACAGTATTGATCGTCTCCGTGAGTATGTCCGCGGGAACACCGCTCGCCATAAGGATATTGCATAACGCGTCAAGTAGACCAACATTCTTCATTATCTTCTGACAACTGGATATAATCTGCGCAGAATTCGTCGGCGATACCAGAGCCCTCACGATTAACAGCATACAGTGCACGTTCGAGACCTTCTGGGGTGACCAGCCTTCGTCCGCGTCCTCCGACGTGTTAAACATTGGCAGCATCTTTTGTATATAGCTTCCTTCTTTGAAGAAGTTGATGTTACTACTGTTATTTTTCAGCAAATTGAACATCAGCAAGAGACAGTCTTCCACGATGATACCGCCATCGGAGTACCCTTCGCTGGAAACGATTTCGAAGAGTCTGTCGAATGCATTTTCGAACGCCACTATTTTCTGTATATTAGCGTTTCCTATAGTTAGCTTTATCAGGGAGAGAAGAGTTTGGTTTCGAATAACTTCTCGATTATCACCGAGAAGATCCATCATTTTGGAGACGCCCATTGGCTTTACGAGTATAACTTCTTGGATGTCTTTTGGCCTGTTCGTTAGCATGGACGTTAAGAGCTGAATGGCAGAAAGTCTGACCCTAAAGTCGTATTCGTCTAAGAGATCGAGGACAAGTTGCACATTGTGGTGATCTTTAAGAAACACCTCTGTGAATTGTTCGCCAATGTTGAGAGGCACCATGGGATTTTCTTCCTCCTCGTCGAACTGTGCCGGCGACATGATGTTGTTTAAGGTGTCCAAGGCGTAGTTTATGGTCTCATTGTCTGCTCTGTCTAGTTCGAGAACCTTGAAAAAATATGTATTTATTTTAGTGATCTATCTTCGCAAAAACTTATATTTTATTACTGTTTTGTTTGAGCTAAGGAAAAGCAAAGCTTAACCTGTCTCATGACAGGCAATGATTACTCTGTGTTCTTTTATGAAAACTGATAATGAGGAATTTCTTATTTAGATTTGTATGCAGAATATATGAGCTCCAACCTATACCTCAGTGTAACAACACACTTGTGATTCACTCCAGGAAACACTGATGTTTATGCACAACTGCCACACTGCTAGGCATACGGCCGGTAAATATCCAGCTGAACATGTTACAAAATAATATTAATTTGGTTGGTTTGGTAGTTATAAGAAATAAGAAAGAACACCTGAGTTATTCTGTGGTCATAATTAATAGAAAGTTTAATTTTCTCGTAGAATACTAATTGAAACTAACCTGTTTTAAAGTATCCATGCCCATAGCACCAACTTCGACCCGGTACTTCCGTGACATGGCCTTGAGGGCACGGCATGCGTCCCGCCGATCTTCTAGCAAGGTGGAGTTACTAACTCTATTCACGAGGCATTCCACCTGAAAACAAAGTTAATATTACTTAACTACTACTAAATAAACTTATGTATTTACCCTAAAGTGTGTTAAATGGACACAGTGACAATTTTAGATAAGTGGAACTTGAAAGCTAAAATGCCTGATTAACCAGTACACCAGTTGGCTGGCTATAACATTCACAATATAATTCTACGTGCTATATTTATAGTAATATAACATATTCAACAACAATAATAAGCTCCCAAGTATTTTATTGTCGTAATTTACTGTGATTAGTTATTACTATCATTTATGCCTGTTTAATAATACTTCATTAATTTAATAATAATGATTATTACTTGTACTTCCATTATATTAACCTCAAATATCTTAACGGTACATGTACCGCATTCACAGAGGCATGAACACCTCATCGAGTTTTGAGATCTAGGAGTTTCATAAAATTTAATTAACTATACACAATGTTTTTTTTTTTACTTTATTTGCGATGTTGCTGCAGTGGTGGTAGGCCTTTATGTTTTTGCATTGACCTCTGCTTAACACAAAATCTACTAAGATTTTATGCTTTATTAACCTAGTTTCAAAAATATTCCTACTCCCAACATCTATGTGGATTATATGCTACTTAAAAAGCATAATCATATTTTATAAGAGAAACAAAACGTTGGGTGCAAAAGCATTTTATATATTTAATCATAGCGGTATTCGCGGTAGATATCGACGATCGATAGATCCCTTGTCACAAATTCACTAGTTTCACATCTACTACAGTTCAGCAGGACCTATTGTCCTACATTCATAATTAAACACAATATTAACAAAAGGAATATTGTAATAATCAGTAATCGTTATAATTTACACAGTTAACATATATAACACAAACATATTGCGAAGGAGTGTGTTAAAATTCGATCAGTCGATATTATTTATTCATACGAAAAAGATAAAGATAAAATGGAATGGAATGAAAAAGTTCGCCCACACTAAGACACATTTACGTGTACTTGTCCCAATTATAAATAGTTCGCATTGGATCAAGGGAAATATGTGAAATTCATACGGTTTCAGACGCTGAAGGCTGCTGGCCCGCTTCCGGCGCACCCAGCACGGTTTTAATCCCACTTTTAAAGAAGTTCATCTTCACTGAATGTTTTTACTCAATTTAAATATATTAGTAGGCTAAAACCATCACACTAATTGGAGAAACACGAAAATTATCGTAAACTAAATACACATCATAACGACACGTCAAAGCCGTTCTTGCAATCAACTTGACGTGCCTTTGCCTGACTTTGAGTGATTGGATTTCGATTTGTTTTTGACAGTGAATGTGCTGGTAGTTGTCAAAATGTGAATATACCATTTTTAAATAAACTGTAAGTTCAACAACATAAGCTACAATCTGACAGCCTTTAGCGACTACTTTTTGAAAATTATCTTGAAAAATAGTAGTATAGTATATCTTGAAAAATGCGTCAAAGAATTAAGTAAAATAAGCTAATTTTTTGCATTATAAACTGGGGAAAAAATTACATATTGGCTGTGTCAGATATTATATAGTATTACGCGATCGATAAAGAGTAACGACAATGACATTAGAAACAATAACAGGTTTTGGTTTGAGAATTTGAGTTTTTTGCATCGTTTTCTTTATTGTGATTAAATATTGTACTAATTTTGATAATACGTGCTATATTGATAGAGGTCCATTGATTATTTATTTCCCTCACATTTACATTTACATCATAATGTCGACGGATCTTAACGCAAGTTTTAATGAACAATACATGAACATTAATACTAAGTTAAAGAAGTAAGTTTTATGTCTCTGTTACATTATTATGACATGTATACATACTACTGTTTTACTACGGCGTAATATGCATCAGGCATTTTTGCCATTGCCATATTTGATATCTCTGTTTACCACGATCTTAAAAGCTGTACGATAGACACTTAGAAAAAACATTATTAAGTCCATAATTAGGCTAAATAATTAACAGATATTTCCTGCAAACAATTGTTTCTATCAAATACTTAGTACTGTATTAGAAATTTTAATAACCTGAGAATATTTAATCTCCAGGAGATTTATGCGCAAGCCAAATATCTCTGAGGCGACAAACGAGTTCATAGCGCTCGCGATCCAATGCGAGCATTCAGAGCAACCCGCGTTCGCGGGGCAGACGTACATTGGCGCAGCCAAGTGCGAGGCGTCGGCAGGCAACTTCCTGGGTGAGGCGGAACAGTATATAGCAGCTGCGAGGCAGTTCATGAAGGCGGAGAAGAAGTTTGCAGCGTTAAAACTGTATAGCCCAAACAGAGAGAACTTAGAGGTAAAATTCTCCATACTTCTATAGTTGCACTTCTTATAACACCCTATTTCATTAGGACACAAAACTAACTCAACCTGTGTCTGTTTATGTCCAAAGAAACATATCGAAGTTGTTGATGCATCTTAGTATTCCAGATGAAAAATTTTGGTGTGGCCCATTATGATTGTCTTAGATAGTGTTTCTTTACCCCTGTCCAATACAATAATAATGGTAAGTATTTGTAGTGGATTAAATTGCTACAATATTAGATCCTAGAAGACCAACTTTACAAGTTATGAATTTTTGAATGTTCTTGGCTCTGCTGTAAAGTTGCAATTTTTGAGATATGACAAGTTTGTTTTCTGATGTTGATATTAAAAATCTTGTATATTTTAGGCTGCTATAGGTTGCTACATGCAGGCACTAAGCAAGTACCCAGAGAAGTCTCCAATAAGAACATCGATCTTAATGGAACTGGCCAGTGAGCTAGTAGCTCTCAATCACAAGTTTGAAGCCCTGGAGTACTGCAAACAGGCACTAGAGTTAGTGGAAGATGAGACTATGAAACTTATGTATATGAGGAACTTGGTCAATCTATATATTGACTGTGGTAAGTGGCATATTATTTATTAGGTGTAAACATTAAACATAATACTGTTTTTGTTTTATATGATGGAGTAGCAAACGAGCATGTAGTCCACCTGATGGTAAGTGACAACTGCCACTCATGGACATTTGTGATCCACCCCAGACAAGACCAGAATCCCAACTGAAGCCAACCACAAATGCGTTGCTACCCCTGAGAACCCAAGTTAGATTGCCCCGGATAAGTCAGTCTCCCTTACCACACCCTTCAAACTAGAAGACAGCAGCGCTTAACACTGCTATTATTAGGTAGAAATAAATGTGGCAGTGGTGCCGCCGGAGTCGAACTAACCTTTAACATCTGTACTACCACTAAACTAAAGCTATGCATGGCAGTGCTATACCTACTCACTTGTATTATTTTACTTGTTTCAGAAGAGTATGATGATGCTTTAAAGCTAGCAAACACACTTTGTGATACAATATCAGATATACCTGAAGGAATACTAGCAGAGTAAGTAAGCAGACCACTGTAAATACGAGTCAAAAGAATTATATTTATGATTTTTAATAATCAACAGACTTATCTTAAGTCAGAAGACGACCCGCGTGGCGGAGCGGTCACCATACCGGTCTGACACGCAGCGGGTTCCGGGTTCGATCTCCGGTCAGACAGAAATCTGAATGATGAATTTAGATTTCTGTTCTGGGTCTGGGTGTTTGTGTATTCGTCTTTGTGTGTGTCCATGGCATCCACGACACAGGATTCCCTAATCCTACTGTGGGGCTGTGAGTGTATAAAGCGTCTTTTTAAACTTTCATAAAGCCATAATAAATTTATTTTTTCTACTTCCTAACACAATTTTGGCTTTGGCTTTTTAAATATGACTTTGTCAAAATAATGTAACATCAGTTGCATGAAATATAATTTTTTATATTGCAGGATGCAGGTGACAAGGATATTGCTGTGTTTGCTAGTGGAACCTGATGATGAAAATAAACCTGAATCTCTAAAACAACTGATTGATGAAATATTGAGTGATGACGATAATGATGGTGAGTATTTATATTTCATAACCATTAGTAAAGTAGCTTTGTAAAGTATATTGTACAATACCATATAGTAATTAATTTGGAAATGAATTATCACTTGCTATAACAGTGAAAGGAAACATCGTTAAAAAACCTACACACCAAAGTTTTTCTCCCTCTCTCCCTTCAAACCAAAAGACAGCAGTGCTGTGCAGTGTTATGAGGCAGAAATAGATGTAGCGGTGGCGCCACCAGAGTCGAATCTCGAAGAGTTCTACTACCTTTAAAATTATTATTTTATTTCCTTTACAATAACTACTAATGGAATTTTCTCATTACAGCATTGCCTTTTAACACAGATTTACGGTTAAAACTTCAGTCTATTATAATATCCAACATGATGACAGACCAGTCAGCACTAATAGATATAGCATCAGATATCAAGCCATACCTGACTATGCAGCAGAAAGACCTTCTAGAAACACTTACTACTGATCACAGATAATTGTTGAGAATACACTTTGTGTTTACGTTATCAATACACTTTTCTATTATATTCTTATCTTGATAGTCCATTAACACTTGAACTGAACACGTTAAGCACCATGTGTATAAGTCAATATACACCCTAGTGCACCTCTCACAGGCCGGTGTATGTCTAGTTATACAACGTCAGTACTCAACTTCAGAGGCCGGTGTATTGGTGAATATACACCACACTGAATGTTTTCTTTGCCATCTTTGTAGGTCTGGCCCTGACAAATCGTTTGGTGTATCTGGGGTACAGAAATGTTGTATAGTTAAGTTACAGTTTTTTTAAGAATGAAAAAAATGAAATAAAAATTTGTAATTTTGAGTTTTGTTTCAGTAATCACAATATTTACCTCAGAGGTGCCTTGACGCTGAACGTGTTAAGTAAACATTGAAATAGGTACTGCTTCCATTATGCAGTATAATAGCAATTAGTGTATTTATTTTGGTAATCATGGTTGTATTAGTTGCTTACAACTTAAATATCAGTTTCATAAATGTATATGTCTAAAGCCTTTCATAGTTTTGTACTTGTTGTTTATGGGTTGAATTAAGGCAACAAAGTATTAAAAATATCTTTCAAACAAGTATAAACCAATGTTTATTTCTCGATACAACATCCCTTCTATTATAATATGTAAGTTGTTATTTATTTATAAACTTTTATGCTGGAGTGTATATTGTAATGTATTAATTTATTATTGTATCATAAGATTTTGTTAGACATTATGTTAGGTAAATTATATTTATCCTTATTTTGGTTGTACTAAATGTAAACAAGTCATCCATTTGTAATCTTTTTATTCCAATAAAACCTGATGTCATCATCAGTACACTTTTATTTACCTTTCTCTCTTTGAGATTTAAAATAAAACTTCTAAATTCTTTTAACCGTATGTACCATAGGGAAATACACCATAGTAAAATATACATTTAGTATACCTTTTACAAAGCTCAATTTGCTATTAAGACTTTTTATCAACATCAGTACTACTAGTCCCGCCAGGACCATCAGGTAGAGTAACAGTAATGGAGTTGCCGAAGTTTGTCTCCTTATCAACAATTACAGTGTTACCAGTTACTTTGATCTCATTGCCAAAGTTGGGAGCAATGTCTACAGCCTTGCTCTGCTTGGAAAATGCCCACATTTCGTCAAATTCATCTTCTGAACCATCTTCACTCTTGTCGCTCTTGGCCTGTTTCTCATTAGTCTTCTGCCAGCAGTACTCGAATGGATAGCTGATGTTTCTGTTGTCATCAGGAGCAATCTCAAAGCGGGAAGAAAGCGAGTTGTATGTGGTGTGCACACCTTCCAGAAGATTTACATCAACTTCCTCAAAACCAGTGATAGACTTGAAAAGTTCATCAGAACTCTTCATCTCTGACACTCCCTTTTTCTCAAAGAACTGAAATAAAAAATTACACATGAAATTGATACAGTTGATAAAATAAAACCTTTCAAATTAGATTATTTCATTACTTCTGAGATAAATCCCTTAAACACAAAATTTTGATTTCAAATAAAAAATTATCTTAACTGTTGTAAGAGGAAACTATATTGAGAAAATAATATATTCCACCTAAATACTTTCAAAGTGTAAATAATGAGCAATGTGAATTATACAAGCATACTCACATTAACAATATTGCGACAATCCCTAAGTAGGAATTCCAATCCATTGGGATGGTCAGGCTGCACTGATTGGGACACATCGATAAACCAACATTTGTTGTCCCACCACAAGATATTGTACTCAGAAAGATCTGCATGGATCAGATGTCCCACATTGTACAACTTATGCATGCCCTCAACAACCTCATTGTACACACTCTGCCATTTCTCTGGCTTCAAAATAACATCTCTTAACTTGGGCGCTGGCTTATTGTCCTTGCCAATGAATGACATGACCAAAATATGCTTCTTGAGACAAACCATTTCGGGACAGTTCAAACCAATCTTTTGAATTCTCATCATGTTGTGCATCTCTTTCTCAGCCCACATGTGCACTATCTTACGAGGGTTCTGCTTCGAAAAACGGTCCTTAAATCTATAGTCAGCTTCGATGTATTTATCACGAGTTTTGAACTCATTTAAAGTGGTTTTGAAAACCTTGATTGCACATTCCTTTGGTAAAACCATGTCAGGGAACGACGGGTCACTGTTTGCATGCAAGACAACTGACTCCTTACCAGTAGAGATGACTCCGTTAATATCTTCAAGCATTCCATTGTTAATAAGCTTAAATAGAATAAGTCTTGTGGCCTCATCCAGCCCCATTTCAGCAGTGGCTTGACTTTCTTTACGGTCCAACATTTTGTGCTTACGTGCTTGATTCCATCTAGTATGCTCCTTCAGTTGATTGAACACAGAGTTTGGCAGTTTCATGTCGAACCCAGCTCCGTCACCCGTGCACACTTCTGGAGGGAAGGCCATCACGCGGCACGCGTTGCGCCTTCCATTGATAACGCTGTCGTGCTTCGTTACCATTTCACCATCTTTCATAATAAAACCTCTCTTAGGAAGACTCGCGAATTCTTTCTCGTTAGTTTCGAAGCGGTCCCAATCTTTCTTCTCTGTTTCCAGTTCATCCTCGGAATCAGACTCATAGACGAGATGTTCGGGTATGTTACGGTAATTATCGTACGATACAGATACCTTTGCATCCCCGTTACGTTTCTTCTCGACTCGTTTGAGTTCGTCGTCGTATTCTTTGTCGAACTGACATTGCAAAACTTTCGCAATAATTGCATCCGAATCGCAATAACCACTTACTTTTGATTTCTCGATCTCCTCTAGAATTTCTGGAGGAACTTCATCACTAGTTCCAGTAATATTCGAGTCTGATATGTGTTCAGCGAATTTTAGATCTTCCTTGTTCTGAAGACCTTTAGCATATTCCTCGGACATGATGTCCGACAGCTTTTGTACGTCCACTGGCTCTGAGACTTTCTTCCAAGGGTTCGACATTTTTTTTAAATATACGTTTACAACTATATCACAGTTAAAATTGTTAGTAAAATAAATACTATATCAACTAATTATTAAAAAATTATTTCACAATATGTGATTTCGCGTCACGCACTCCACACAATTTTTATTGAATTGACAGTTCGCACTTAACACAATATGACGTAATGTATACTTGAGACAGTTCCAAGGTCGAGTTGCCAGTGTAATGGACACAAAGACAATATGATTCATGAGTTTTTTTATTTTAGTATAATTTAAGAAACTTTGCTAAACCAGGTTGTCACGTGTTTTGTAAATTTACTGTTCCATTAATATTTGAAGTACTTGACGATTTCGTGGCTGAAAGGCTAAAATATGTCTGATACATACACAAACTTCCATATTCAATACAATAGTTCAACACAGACCCGTAGGTCAGATATTAATTATTTCATTTTTGAAATCAAATTTCTAAGTCAATTTATTTATACTATTATGTAATTTTGATAAAATTAAATTGATATTACGATTATATTAACGCGGTAAATTGTTCAACATTCATAACTTATACTAATAGCAACTTGCGGCTCAACTCAGAACTACCGCATTTCTACCCGATAGTAGTGATTGCACTAAAAATGAGCCTCATTTATTTAAACATTTATGGACACGGAACATCAAACCATAAGAACATAATTAACAATGACGTTATAAAGGCAGCTTATTTCTCTTAAAAAATTTCTTTCAGCAGGTCTGACACTGGATATTACGTACAAGCAGTCAGAGCAAATATGTTAATGTTTTTATGCTAAAAATGGTTAAATAACATCTAAATATGTATGATAACTTGTCTTCTATAACTAACATACTTGAATTGACAATCTATGTATACCTTTTCATTCAAAATTACAAGGTTTACTAGTACTATAGGATTACTAGTAAATAAAACAAAATATGGATTTTTTTATTTATTTACACCCTAAGTTCACTTTGCCGCCTTCTTCACGCTCTTGCCTGCTGTGGCTTGCTGAGCCTTAAGGACCTTCACGATCTTCTGCTCCTCAATAAGGAAGGCTCTGACAATGCGCTGCTTCACACATTTGTGGCAGAGCACACCACCATATACACGCTTGACGGTCTTCTTGCGATAACATAGGCGGGAGCGTTCAGCAGGTCGGGCAGGCTGGATTCCACGCAGCTTGTTCTTGCACTGACCACACCGCGGGATCTTCTTAGGCTTCTTCTCATACTGGTACACAAGCCTACCGCCTGGTGTTCGTACTCTGTAATGATGAGGAATGTATTTAAGATCAAGAAAAATATTTGCTTAAAATTAATTAGGTAATTTTGCCAGTGAAAATTATAAGATATTTCATATCTATGGAAAACGTGCCTCATGTGTAGAAAAAACTACATTTTTTTTATATGATTCAGTAGCAAACGGGCATGCAGTCCACCTGATGGTAAGTGGCAACTACCGCCTATGGACATTTGTGATCCACCCGAATCCCAACTGAAGTCGACCACAAATGAGTTGCTACACCTGAGGACTAAGTTGGAATGCCTCGTTAAGTTTATCTCCTTTACCACACCCCTCAACCCAGAATACAGCAGCGCCCAACATTGTGGTTATTAGGCAGAAATAAGTGTGGCGGTGGTACCGCCGGAGATGAACTACAAAGGGTTCTACCACCTTTAAAAAACATATAACAGAATAAGACATTTTGGCTCAATTTTGCTCAGATTCATTGTTAATCTTACATTGATAAATTAAGCAATACCATAGAATAACTGACCGGAAGAGCATTTTTGATTCTACAACATTAACAGTACTGGTCACTTATCTCACTCTGAAGGGTTTGTCATCAAACATATTTAAGTTTGCAAATAGACCTACCATAGCAGATTATAAATACAGCTTTATGGCTAACTTAACATTTCCCGGAAGTTTCATCAACAGATTTGCATAAAATTCAATCTTGAGAAATATCTTGTTTCAATGAGGAGTATTTAGACGGTTGGATGGAGTCTTCATTAAAATTTTTATGAACCAATAAATAACAATTATGTAAACATTTAGATTAAAACTGCGTGGAGTACTAATTTTAGTAACACTCACACGTTTAATTTGAAACATGTTTATAATATAGCAT
>DWRA01002764.1:0-13311 GCA_018250295.1 Spathilepia clonius
AATTCCTGAATGACAATAATTAAATTTTTAACTTGACATATAGGTAATCAATAATAATAATGAAATAAAATAATAATGTGTACTATAATATGTAAATTTAATAATGTAAGGGGATATATGTATTGTTTAATTAATTATAATTTAATGTAATGTAATAGTTGTAATGTAATTTGATATTTCATGTGACAATTTGCATACCCCAGTGGGTTAGAATAATCATGTATATCATGTTATTCTGCAAAGAAATATTTGTTTTGTATCTTCAGATAGTGAAAATGTCGTGTCAGACAAAATCATATATTTTTTATATATTTTGACTGACACGGTCCGTGACTGCGCGGTCTTGTTACTAAAGATATAAATATGTTTATACACATCGTATGGAATGGTATGGTGTTATTTAGCAACAATCCGAGATTGGCACGTACGATGTCTACTTCTGTAGATAAAAATGTACCGTAACTCGTTTTAGGCTTTGTTGTTATGAAATTGACGAAATGGGCATGGCGTCCACTTGGTCGTAAGTGATCATTGTCGCCCACTATCATCTCTAATCAACTATACTTAAACAGGATTCGCGTTCACACCAAGGTCAGCCACAGATGCGTTGTCTGAGAGCAAAATTGTTACGTCTCATATTATACAGCTAACGCTTATAGAGATGTACAACTGTTGTAAGGCAGAAATAGGTGGAGCTTCCGCAGTCGAACTAAGAGGAGATCTGCCACTTGATTGGTTATCTTACTGCCATGTACAATGCCACTAGTTCGTAATCTGGCGTTCGCTGTACAATGCCACTGGCTCGTAATCCGGTGTTCGCTGTACAGTGCCTCATTTGCGATTGTAATAGAGCGTGCAATTATCTCGTGTATTATTCCACACGTCACGTTCATACGCACTTGTTATATTGCAATGTTGCTTATTTATAATTATACATATGTGCAATGTCACTACATGACTATTTTTACATTGATTTATTTTATTTTATCGGTAAACTATTGAAGATCTATGGTATTTTACGTTTGTAATAGTCTAATAGAAGTACGACGCGGAATATGGCATCGACAAATTAAAAAAAGATTGATTCCGAATTTAAAATTGCGAATTATTGTGAAAGTTTTCGTCGATTTTTTCTGTATAGGCTCGATAAATGTTTTAATGAAAACGATGCTTTTTATGAAAATCTATTCTATGAAACATACATATATTATACAAAACAATTGTAAATACCTATATATAAAGTGTATAGACTTACAGCAATAATCTTGACGAATGTAATTGTATTTGACTTCTATTAGTTTTTTATCCCATCCGATTGTTAGATTTATCAACTAAGTAATATTAATGTCATCGAGTGGCCTCGTTGTCTCCACTTTGTAATTAATAAAAACTAGCGATTAATTGGTTTTTAAATTCTATTAGCGATCAAATACTTTGATTTAACGCGCCAATAAATTTATATAGGTATATTACTATTTTATAATAAACGCTAAATTAATCATTCTTTTTTAGTTTTGTTAACAGCTAGAGAGCTAGCCTCATAGAGATACCGAGTAATGGATCCTTTTTATGCATGTAATAACTAAGAAACATAAAATATAGCTGTGAATCCCATAATTATTTCAGGAAGCGGTGTCATACGGCTGGGAAGTGCCTTCATTGGACGCAGTCAAAATCAACTGGACGGCATTAACGGAATCAGTACAAAACCATATCAAATCAGTAAATTGGGTGACCAGAGTGGACCTTAGGGATAAGAAAATTGATTACATCAACGCTCTTGGCGCGTTCAAAGACCCTCACACAATAGTTGGCACGCTAAAGAATGGCAGTACGAAGGAGTTGACCGCGAGGAATATAGTGATAGCAGTGGGCGGCAGGCCCCACTACCCGGACATCCCCGGGGCAATCGAGTACTGCATCAGCAGTGACGACATCTTCAGCTTAAGCAATCCACCCGGGAAGACTCTTGTTGTTGGTGCTGGATGTAAGTTTACGTTTATTAAAATATTTGGGTTTTTTGGGGTTAATCGGGTCGTCGTCTGGAATGACTTGAAAGTACAAAATCGATTTATCGATTTCACTGTGGACGTAGATTTGTAGGAATATGATTGCACCTTTTAAATTTATTAGTCTATATATATATATAATTTTCAGATATCGGTCTAGAATGCGCCGGTTTCCTCAACTCCCTGGGCTACCCGGCGACGGTCCTGGTCCGCTCGGTCCCGTTGCGTGGCTTCGACCAGCAGATGGCGCACATGGTCATCAGCGAGATGGAGGAGAAGGGGGTCAAGTTCCACCACCGCTGCGTGCCGCTCTCCGTCGAGAAGCTTGAGAATGGGCAGTTGAAAGCGCGCTGGAGTAACACTGAGACTGGGGAACAGTGAGTTCTTGATTTTCGTATTTTTTTTTTAAGAAATTGGCAGCCAATAAGCAAGTAGCTTGTGCATGAACATTGTTTTATATTATGGAGTAGCAAACGAGCATGCAGTTCAGTGGGTGGTAAGTGGCAACTGCCGCCTATGGCCATTTGTAATCCATACCAAATTTGACTACAAAACTACTTAAAGTCGATCATAGATGCGTTGCTAAAATCTTGCGGCAAATAACATTAAAGTGTTAGTTGAGATTGAGAATAAATACGTTACTACCTCTGACTATTACGTATGAATGCCTCATGTCTCCTCTTACCACACTCTGGGGGTACTATCACCTTTGTTATCTAAAATATCTATGCAAGGTAGTACTGAGAGCTTCATATTGTAATCTTGGAAGTATGGTGGTCAAATTGCTATGCTACGAGGGGAACCGGGTTGTGGTGGGGGGGGGGGGGCTAAGCCCCACCATCTGAATTTGTCGCCAAGTATGGGTTAACATTGGAAATGAATAATAATAAACTGTACACTCATTAGTCCAACTATGAAACGTTATTAATATTGAAACTTATTACAGTAGATATTTATTAAGTCCGACACATAACGATCAGTCTTGATCTAGACGTTTGTCTAACGTCATAAGTGTTTTATAAAACTAATTATTTAAATTGAAATGCTTTAATTTTATGTTTTTTTTTTAATATTTCCAGAGCGGAAGACGTTTTCGACACAGTACTTATGGCGACCGGTAGATACGCGCTCACATCAGCACTCAACCTTGGGGCGGCGGGCGTTAAGGTAAATTTTGATATCAGAATTTAATTATTTATAAATATTATATTACTTTAATTATAAATTCATAATAATAGAAAGTTTCGGGCGCATTAGGGATTTGTAACAATGAATGTTCATAATTGTAAATAATATTTTAGAGGGTTTTACATTGTTAATGTAAGAAAAATGTATTTCCTAGTTTGCTTTAGTAGACTTTCCAACATCCATCCATCCAACAGATGGTGAATTTTGAAAATTTCTTCTTTTAATATATATTTTATGTTATTTATTACATATACTATTTTAGACATTTACCCTTATATCGTAAACAGTCGTCAAGCCCTATATCGCATATAATTCCCTACAGACACTGTCGGAGAGCGGCAAGATAATAGCGGAGACGGAGCAGACCAACGTGGCGCACATCTACGCGGTGGGCGACGTGCTGGAGGGCCGGCCCGAGCTGACGCCGGTGGCCATCCACGCGGGCCGCCTGCTCGCGCGCCGCCTGTTCGCGGCCGCCACGCAGCTCATGGACTACGAGAACGTCGCCACCACGGTGTTCACGCCGCTCGAGTACGGCTGCGTCGGCCTCAGCGAGGAGGCCGCGCTGCACAGGTACGTTGTGTGTATTCGTGGAGGAGAGGAAGTGGAAGTTGGTCGTTCGATGAACAAGATTAGAGATTGATGTTGAAGACTAATGACTGTAGAGGTGAATGGACTCTATTGTGTATTTTGTGCAAGGGGAAAGATGAGAATGACAGTAACGAAAAGATGAGTAAAGATAGAGTGGTTTTTGTTTATGTACTCTGTGGATGTTTGAAGAAACAGCGATATTTTAAGCCAGATTGAAAGTTGATGAACCAATTAGACCATGTTATGAACATAGTACATCCTTCAAATGAAAACAACACCTTATTTCATTTTTATAAGTCCGAAATCGGTACGGTATTGTCATTCATCATGCGGTCTAATCACAAATTGTACAGCCAACTTCAAACTTCTGTTCATTTCTATCAATGAGGATTAACTTCAAATCTCATATGTAAATATATACAATACAATATGTAAGTGTAATAGAATCATATGGTTAAGCAAACCATGTTCCTTGGGCAGGTACGGCGCGGAGGACGTGGAGGTGTACCACGCGTTCTACAAGCCGACGGAGTTCTTCATCCCGCAGCGGAACATCAAGAACTGCTACCTGAAGGCGGTGGCGCTGCGCGCGGCGCCGCAGCGGCTGCTCGGCCTGCACTTCGTGGGGCCCGTCGCCGGGGAGGTCATCCAGGGCTTCGCCGCCGCTATCAAGTTAGTATTGCCCGCATTATGTTAAGGCTCAAACTAGTTCATACTAGATACTGCATTATATTCCCGGAGTAGAGGGCGCCACTATACTAACAACGGGTAATATATATATTAATACGTGAAGCAAAAACTTTCCATCCCCTTTTAAACAGATGGAGGAGAGTGAAATTTGGCACATTTATTTTTGTATAGAGGAGAACTGGAGAATACGAATATTGGTTTTAAATAATGCATATAAATACATTAAATCAATAAAATAAACCTCACACGGTTGCTATGCATTTCACACAGATACATACAAACACGCGTATATTTATTTTGTTTATGTTTGAAATATTGTGTTCAAATTGAGAGTAGATTAATATTGTTTACCTTTAATATCATTTGTCTATAGTCTTACTGAATGTCAAACACAACCTTAGTGAATTGCAAGTTTCGGTTTTATTTGAATTTTATAAGGTCGAATTTCGATCGCTGCTACGGGCGACAAGTTATATCTATTTGGCATGTTCTCGCATAGTTATAGTGAGTGTGAGGTACATTATTTTGCGGTAAGATTAATGCTTTTTTTAAAAAAGGCACCACAAGCAACAATGTTGAAGTTTTCCCAATATTTTGTTTATGCAAGACTTGTAGGCAAGGTCTGCATTCTCAGGCTCGATATTCTCTCATAATTTAATGCTTAATAAAATTTTCATTGATCAGTATTTCAGACTTCTAGGCACAATAAAATTTCAATTTGACAAATGCTAAAATAGTTTCAGTATCGTCAAATTTTGTAATAAAATAGCAATTGTATTAAATGAAAATTTAAGTAATGTAATTTTACAAAAATAATACATTCAAAGAAATTTTACACATATCTCAATAGTATCTTTGCAATATTCCTATAGCTAATATAACCATGACCACTTTCAGGTGCGGCATAACGATGGAACAGCTGATGAACACGGTGGGCATCCACCCCACGGTGGCGGAGGAGTTCACCCGCCTCAACATCACCAAGCGCTCCGGCAAGGACCCCAACCCCGCGTCCTGCTGCAGCTAAGCACCCCCCTCCCACCACCACCACCAGTTCGGGCACAACACGGGAGCGTTACTACACCACGCAGATACGTACATAACTATATACATATATGTATATACACATACACGTAAATATATACAATTATATCAATGTTAACGATATTACATGAAAAGCGAAATATTAAATTTTAAATGTTAATAACTGAAATATTTAATTACAGAATCGAGTCCGAATCGGTTTAGGATGGTTCTTTGTTTGTATACATTATTGCTAATGTTTTAATGACATATACATAATAGTATAACTTTAAACTTTAGTGAATGTATATTACTAGATTTTGAAGGCTTTTCAGAGTGTCCGACCATTACGTAATGTAATTTTTCTCAAGGTGTTTAGTAACGCTCCCGACTTCACCAAAACTTAGCTCGTAAAATTATGTTAAAATTTGCACCAAACTTGTAGTTTGAAGTTGATTCATGTGGGTTTGCTCTAGTATGATACGATATTCAAGATTTGCTACTCTCTTTTATTCCTAGTTTTAATACACTTGTATTCGCTTCATTTGTATGTAAATAACGAACTATGTATGAATACGTGAAAATTTTAAACCAATTTTAATAGAGTTATCCATTTGAAACTTTACTAGTTTGTTGAATTCGGATGAAAGCAATACTTGAGCTATCTAGCTGATCTGATCATGGAGCTGCGCGATCGAAGGAGCTGCCCTTGGAGTTTGACGATCACACTTGACGAGAGTCCAGTGGTGAATAGTGAAACTCTTAATTATCTTGTGTAGATTCTTGAACAACAATCTATATTATATTCGCCAATAGCATTCTACTTGATGAAATTTCAAAGTGTATCACAAGTTTGACGCTGCCGATTCTCATACATACGTATTGTTTTAATACTACAGTTTATTCATAAATTTTGATCTTTCAATTGTTACACGAATTATTCTTTTGTAAAACTTAATTGTTTGTATTCATCGGATAACATTGTACGAGCAAGTTTTGGGTACGATACAATTATTCTCTTGCCTTGTTTGTTTCTGTGTATAGTACAAAGACACCAGTTGGAATAAATATGAATGTATCAGATTTATATTTAAGAACAAATTTATTAAAGAATTAAAAATGATACTTATAAAAATTGTCCCTGTTATATTGATGTTATGTAATAAAGACGGGCTTTAGCTCAGAAAATAAAATTATCATTCCGTACTATTATTATTTCATTAAAAACAAAGATTTTGCGCATCATTAATATCTAGAAATGTTTTTATCTTTGTAATTGAATGCTTTCAGTAATTGTAAGCTTTTCAGAAATGAGCGCTACTGAAGTACAAATATGAGGAAGATTAGAGCATTTCTTAATTGTCTTTGACAATTTGGTACTATTTGTTACCATATCGGTACCAAGCAAAGGGTACCGGTTTCGATCCGTTAGAAGTGATTAAAAATAACTAAATGTTCTAAATCTACTTTAGTTGTTTGTGTACTTATCTTCGTTCATTTTATACTTGTCCATTTCCAAAACACCCACAATACAGGGAATCCTAGTGTGGGATTACAAATAATCGAATATAGAATTTGTTTAAGCTGTTTACAACTAATACTACTAACTACACGATGCCTGGGTCTTGCGGGCCCAGGGTTCAAACACAGTATTACTCCTAACTACCGCGCCCGTTAACATCAGGTTAATATTCTGTTTTTTTTTGTAATTATTGTAATGTGATTCTTGAATAAAATGATATATTTTTAATTGTTTTGTTTCATTTGAGAACTGTTTACATATATACAAAATCATAATAAGCTTTTAACCCTAAAGTTCGACAAGCAACTTGTTCGAAAAGAAAAACGTTTGACATAAGAATACTTTTATTACATTATAAAGTAACAGCTATTTATAGGGGCTCATCCAAAGTTTGTCACAAATAACTTCTCGATATCACGTCAAGCATAACATATACATAGATACATATAGAACAAATAGATGTAATATAACATATCTGTTTATCTCTCGCTAGTTGTCCATAATGTATGAGCAAAAGAGACGTTTTGGAATTGAACCTAATAATACAATTTCTTATTAATACAAACACTTAATAATGTAATATTATTTTATTATTTTTTTGAACACGGAAAGATAACAATAGACAATTCAATTAAAAAAGCGCGCGCAATCTCCGCGGCACTCTCCTCGCCGCTCCTCTCCTCGCCACGCCACACCGCCCACAGATAAAAATATACAGCTCCTCACCTCACAGTTACGTAGACGTTCACTACGGCTGACTTACATCGACACTTACGTTTATTAAAAAAATACAAAACAAATAAGACCGAATTTTTAAATGAGGTAATAACCTAAGTTATTTCTCATAATATCAGCTATCTGCTAGTGAAAATCTCGTGAATATCAGTCCAGCCGTTTCGGAGCTTAAAGATACAAACACAAAAATATTAAGTGAGGTTTTGGTATAAGTATCGTGTATATTTTAAAATGGATTCAATTTATTTGTATTTAGATGTACTTACACTTAGTATTTACATAATATCCTCTAATGATATTTCTTCTTTACCGATTTTGAAAGAATAAGAATTTTATTTTACATGGCACGTCAATAAATTAAGAGGCTCATTTGCAAGGTCACACTACAGAATTCGCGAATGAGCCTCAAAATTAAAAACTAAATTCAAATCTCTTCATTAGTGGCGTATCGCAGCATGTCGTCGGTCTCCTCGCACGGGAACCAGATCTGCGCGGTGGGAAGTGGATAGTACTCGTGTGCTTGGATCAGATTGTTATCGAACCGCCAGAAACGAGGGCCGCGGAAGAAGAACGTATCTGCAAATATGATATAGAATATGTACATACTGTATACCATGCTTAGAGCTTTGTGTACCTGTTCTTCGATTGAGACTTCTATAAATTAAAAATAAAAATAATTGAACTAGTTTTAGTTATACTGATATGAGAGAAAAAAAGAAAACATGATTTATGGCATACTACGCGCAGTTACCCCATATTGGAAGTACCTGCCCCGGATCATCATACTGAAGAACTTTTGACTTTGGCTGCCTTTTACAACGAATTAATTTTGTACTCGTGGCTAAATCATAGATATCGGATGTAAGTATTCTATGTTTATGGGCTCAATATCAAATAATTATACATGTCTACGCCATCGTGTAAATATAGTAAATTTCAATTTAATTTTCTTATCAGTATCCGGATTGGTATATTGACGTATCAATCAAATTATAAATAAACTCAGACCTTCAGATACAGTAACTCACCTCCTTGCCATATGATAGCAGCGTCGACTGGATAGGGCACTTGCCGCCAAGCCGACATTTCTTTCGGATAGCCGCTGTCCATCGTCCACGTGGCTTCGTCAAACCGCCAAAACCTCTCGTACTCAATGAGATAGGTCTTATTATTATAGTTGGAGATGAAAACAGTGGTCAGCTCTGAGACTTTGGGCGAGATTCGATACTCTGAAATTCTGCCGCGCTTGATGAGACGGAATCTAGAGCTGAATTCCCAGAAACTCCGACCTAGAAAGGTTTCAAATGACTTTTTAAGTTACATATTCGAGGATGAATCATGCTATTGAATAAAAATTGTTAATGAAGATTTTTTATATGTATGTAATTTTATTGTTTATTTTAATTCGTGTTATGCTCAATTTATAAAATATGTGCCATGGAAAACAATATACCATGGAAAATGACAATATGTCCATTCCGTTTCTCGTAGATGGTCTTGATGACTTTAATGTAAGTTGGCAGACCCCTGAACACTTCATGGAAGCGGCGCGGGTAGCCTTCGTCTATCTGTTTTCTCTTGCTGAGCACCCACATCCACTGAAACCATATAACGAGTGTCATCATTAACATTGTGGCCCATTCGCTGAGCTAGCTGAGCACACATCTATAGTAAGAAGAAGTAGGTTAAATTATTTTACCCCTAGCTACAGTGTATGCCGTACGGTTAAGGTACATTAAAGTACCTTAAATGAATTTTTGTAAAATTCTCTTACATCTCGTAAAAATTAGTTTAGTTGGCTTAGTCAAAATAATTTTAAGAGCATACCTACAAAATTTTATGAAGAATGTGCTTGTAGGAGCGTGAAAATGAACTTTAAAAACGGCAGTAATATAATTGATTATATGTATATATAGGTTTTTATACATTGTGAGGTACTTGTATTTGTAGTAGCATCAGGAGGTACTCACCTCTTCTTCAAACACGAATATCTTGTTTTGTATGACCTGTATGGTGTCGTAGTTGGTGAAGCAAAGGTCGGGGATATCGTCCTCGTCCAGATCCTCCTCGCCGCGATCCGGCTTCGTGAAGCTGGGCACCAGCGACGAGTGTTTCAGCACGGTGCTCTCCGTGCTCTCCACTGTTTCTGGCGCTTGAGGCATATCGTCCTTTACTGGATTCATGAATAAGATGGTAGTATATTAAGCAAACATCCATTTTAAGAAATTAGTCGTAATTAGTTTGTTCTACTACAATTTAAAAACTACTGAACACTGTCCCATTAAAACAGAGAAACTATTTTTACTGATTTATCAATAAGTGAGTCCTATTTGCACAATTGTCTACATAAATTAATTTTACGTAATATATATACACGTATATGTAAATTTATTTATGTAAAATAAATTCATTGTTTTACATAAATGTTTCTACTACTTAGGAGGTATATGACCAATTTTAAAGCTTGCTTTTTAACGATATAGGTAAAACATGAAAAGAAAAAGTGACACATTTATTTGTATAGAGAATGATCATTTTTATTTTTTCTCTAGATCTATGGCTATTATCATTATTATTGTCAGTTAACCAATACTTAGCATTAATGCCGATCGGCCAACCGTTAAGGGCCTTCATCGATTTGTATTGTAGCGTCGTAGTGCTCTGGTGTCAACAGCTCAGACGCTATGGCAGTACATGAATACTTACAATACAACTCCTGCATGCCCAATATATCGTCAATGTGAAGTCTTTCAACGGGCACTTGATAATACGGGTACATGACTGAAGATTTCACGTTGGAATGGGACAGTCCCAACGCATGCCCGATTTCATGGACAGCCACTGCGAAGAAATCAGTGACGTCCTCATTATCTTCATCAGGGTTGTCACCCCAGAGCTCATCGTCATCGAAATGCATGCTACCATGCGGCGGCGGAAAGGCGTGGGCCACCACGCGACCGGGCCCGTCAAACGGAAACCTGAATTAGAAAATGATAAAGTAATTACATAATTTTTTAAACTAGTGTTTTAATTGTTGAGAAGAGCAGACAGAGAGTACCAGAACCCCTTTATTAACATTTTTTCAATTACGATTGCAAATCATTTACATGAAAATGTATTTAAAAATAAGGTTAAAGGTTTAGCTCACCCATCCCCATGGTCTCTGCTGGTAAAGGTTACTTCAATGTCTGCTTTCTGGTCACCGCTCTGGAGAAAACGAAGACCGCCGTGAGGGGCCCACACCGCGAGCCCCGCCGCTATCAGCTCTTCCACGCGAGATTTTTTTAACGTACTTGATCCGTTTATAACCCTAAGAAAAAGTTTGGCATTAAGCATTAAAATGATATTTCACATCTTCTATGCTTCTGTAGAGAATCTGTAGAGAAGTCAATTCTGTACATGAACTATACTTCCAAAATAATTATCAGGGGATACCAAAATAACTATTAGGGATCGATACTGATGCCAAAAATGCAATCAATAAAATTTTTATCTGTCTGTCTGTGTAACCGTTATATAAACAAAAACTGCTAGACGGATTTTAACGAAACTTGGTACAATTATTTTTCATACTCCTGAGTTGGGTATAGTATCCTTTTTATCACGCTACAATCAAGCACGAATAGGATTATTTCGTAATTAGAATTACTTTTGAATTTGGAATAATTGTACCGAAGTTAAACCGTAATGTGTTCAATAGTATAACAAATATACTCTGCTAATCTCTACTAAATAATTTCGATTGCGTTAGGATCGGTCGAGTGTGGAGGCACTACAGCCTTAGAGTGCTACTGCTGCGTTTTAGTTAGATGTGATAAGGCACAGACAGGCGTCGTATTTCAACGTTGTCCAAGGTTGTAATTTAGTCTTAGTGGAAGGAGCAACACACAAGCAACTCTAGATAGGACTCCAGTATTTTCTAGGATTAATTACAGATGTCTATAGCAGTAAATCCTTAAAGACGGATGGTCTGTATGCTGGTTAGCCAATTCAATTTGAAAAACTAGAAAACATTATTGTCTGCTTCAGACATCTTGCATATTGCAAGTTCCAAACTACTTAAGACTAAGAGTGGTAGGCCGTTCCTCATTGATGATAATCGCTTAGTAGACTTTGTACCTATATGAAATGCTTCGTCTTCCCCAGCCTTGCTGAATGACGTATCGTCTTCTTCTGCTCTTGGCTGCTTTGCTCTCTATATCCTTAACACCACAACGCCTTTTCTTGAAAAGCTGGAGTTTAGTAACAAAACGTTAGAAAGTACACTAACATATATATATTTTAAAATTAATATTTTCTATATCCTGCATCCATTTTATTTTGTAGACTACCTACTCTACTTTGTCTTTGTACTCGTAAGTAGTCGCGATTTCACCCACGTTAAAAACGTAACATGACATAAACATTCATGTATTACTACTAATGTAATACACTGTAAAATTAATATTTTCTACATCCTATATCCTGTATCCAGTCTACTTTGTAGAGTATCTACTCTACTTTGTCTTTGTAATCATAAGCCCTCGTGTTTCATGACATAAATGCAATCCAAATTTTACGCCTTTGGCAGTTTTTATGTTTCTTTTTACGTGGAATCCATAAATATTTCTAAACCTAAAACTTACCAAGCCTAAGTAACTTCTTATAACGCTAACTATATGAGTTTCATATGACGTAAATCCATTGATTAAACTGTAACTATTACTATTAAACTGTACGGCTGGATGAGCATTAAGGAATTACTGAAATATTTATGTGTAGGTAATTTGGTCAGAGTCAAAAAAGGATTTAGGGTTGAAGAATGCCTTCTCTTGTATTTCTCGCAAAATTAGTTCAGTTATTTCTGGATTGATTCCAAGATTGATCTAAATTTTTGGGTTGAAAACCTCACCTTTCTTGTTTCTGGGTCTAAGACCCCAGTCTGAGGCAGGCCTGCAAACTGCTGCATCTTCTTTACTGATTCGGAAACAGATTGCGATGTGTATGTCTTCTCATCAGATGGACCTTCAAGTAGGTAGCCATATCTCTTCATAAAATTCAGCTGCGTGTTTGTAAATGACAATGTATTTGTAAATTTCTTGTTATGTTATTATTAAAATATGGAAGATTTATGCGTCGTAGATTCGGGAGTTATGTAAGTTATCGAAAATCAGTAGGTAGGCATTGCAAATGACTTCAAATAATGCGGATGTAATATAATAAAAGCTCATTAAGTATTATTACGATACAAAACAACGAACCACCTAACTATTTTTAAAATTATTTAAAAATCCTTTAATTCGTTCGGAATAACCATCGGAAGCTTTTTTTTTAAATTATAGTAAATACTTGATGTCAAGGATAATTATTACGAAGGTTTATTTAGACAAGTATTGTATATTGAAATAATTTTCCCGAGTCGCGCTTATCGGTGGAAAATTTGGGAGAAAAGAAAAAAGCGAGATACATCTTAATCATATTGTGTATATCAGAAATTAATTGTACAAAAAAGACTAATGTATTGTTAAAGAACCACGTTGCTTTTAAATAGTGGGTTAGTGGAACAAAAGGTCG
>DWRA01002765.1:0-13310 GCA_018250295.1 Spathilepia clonius
CCAACTGAAGTCGACCACAGATGCGTTGCTACCCTTGAGGACTAAGTTGGAATGCCTCGTTAAATTTATCTCCCTTACCACACCCTTCAAACCTGGACACAGCAGCGCTTAACACTGCAGTTATTAGGTAGAAATAAGTGTGGCGGTGGGGCCGCCGGAGTCAAACTACAAAGGGGTCTACCACCTTTAAAATACCTTTTGGTAGTCATTTAATTCGTCATTTAATTCTAGTCATTTAATTCGTCAGCTAAACATTATTCATCATTTTCAGGTACTACTCCATTTATTACTTCACCGGGCGGTGGCTCTACCAAGTCTTCGGAGTTATGACCTGGTGGCAGGTCTGTCTGTACCAACTCCTCATATGGGTAGGTTCGTACGTCTTCTACAAACTCCATTTCCCCGTAAACAGACTTGTCCACGGCTCAGAAGACCCAGTTGAAAATGATAAAGAGGTACCAGGGGATAAGGAAGTACAAGAAGTCAAAGAAACTCAGAATGGTACAAATGGTATAGATAAAGAAGGTGTGAATGAAAGCAATGGTGTGAATAATGAATTCCAAGGAAATGGTGTAAATAAAACCGATGAAGAAGATGCAGTGGAGAAGAATGGAAAAAATGGCATAGATACTGGCAAAGTGATTACAGATTTGAAAATTCCGCCGTTTTCAACAAAATCTTGGAGTTTGAAGTACAGGTCCACTAGGAATCAGTTTGAAAACTCGCACTTATGATTTTGGTGACCTATGGTGGTTTTGTATGAGAGTTACCATAGGGTTAAAGATGTGATTGTCTTAGATAGAAGACACTTCAATTCCATTCTGAACTTTGGATTAGAAGCACTATAGAAAACAGTGAGACAGTCAAAGAGATTTGACTATGTCAGACCACACAATTACCATTTATCACCGTACTAGCTAAGAATTTATTGGAGAAAATTCACCAAAATATGTTTCATCGCACTAATTACGATTATGAGAAACTCAACTGTTTAGAATTGTAGCCTATGTCACTCCCACAATTAAGACCAGTTCGACAACACCTCATATGTTAAAATCCGTCAAGCTGTTTGGGCTGTACCGGGGGACAAAGAATGAGACAGACATACATATATACATTCGAAAAACAATACCTAATACTATACTAATGTCATATGTGATCTAAGACTAATATTATCGCAGAATTGATACATTGTGTTACGTAACGGGTACTCACGATACGGTGTTTTGGTCTAATTGTCCATATTTTGACCCAGTTGCATAGATCGTGGTTACGGCGGAACTGTGTGTGCCTTATCAAGCTTATAGATAAGTACCATTCATTAAAAGTTGAAATAGTAGATTTTTAACAAAATATTCTTATATAATTACTAGCGAAATTAAGCGTCGCTTTGCTGTTATTGTCTGATATCAATCATTAGGAAAGTTAATGTCTTGTTCCCGTTCTCGTTAAAATTCTAAAATAAAATATATATAAGAAACACTTTTACATAGAAACGTAACGTTGTGTAAAAAATTAATCTATTGATTATTTCTTGAGTTTTTCGGACACAAACATAGACAACTTTTTTAAATACGGGGTGTTTTAAAATACTTAAGTGTTTCCGTTAACCACTATCCATGGCGGTTATTATACGAATCGTATTATAAGTCCAACGTGATGAAAATCAAAATATATTAATAAATTTACAATAAATTAATATTGATAATAAATAATTTTTGAAATTACATACTTTTAAGTGATTAATTATTTATATTTTAGTGGAAAATTGGTATATTATATTTTAATTATTCCTAATAATTATTTTAATGATATTTTTTATATTCAATTGCAATAGGTACCTTATTGACAATCAAGTTAAAAAATAAATAAGTATAAAAATGTGATACGGAGTGTTCAAAAATAATTAATATATTTTAAATCTTTAAAAATGTACAAATAAAAGCAATATGCGTTACCAAAAATAAATATTTAGAAATATATTTTTTAGAAAATGAACTTTATAAACATTCTATAAGGTAAATTATTCCATACCAGTTTTAAAATAAAACAGCTTTTGACAATTTTAAAGGTAGTAAAACTAGTCGAGCATGAAAAATGTACAACTTTCAGTTCAAAATAAAACCTGTAACTTGGGTAAATCTAAATCTTTATCATAGCTCAGTACTGTCCCACTGCTTGGCATGCGTCTTTTCAGAATTGCAAGGGTTGGGATCGTAGCCCATCAGCCTAAGCGCTGTTAGGTTACATACTCAGAGAATCATAAAGATCTAGGTTTGTAGGTTTCCTCACAATTCTATGCATGCAGCATTCCTAATGTTTTTGCCAGAATTTTGATCACACATTTCAATGTTTGTTCAAATAACAAATCACATTACAAAACTCTCAGGCATATGCCCCTTAATGCATCTTGGTTGATCTTTGGTCAAACATTTCATGATTTTTCAAATTTCAAATCATATTGAAAAACTCGAGCATGTGTTCCTTAATGTTTCTTGCATAAATTTTGATCAAACATTTGCTTGTTTGTTCAAATTACAAATGTTATAAAGACTACATTTAAGAAATACTATCAAAGGTTACTTATTGAAATGCTTTTACATTTTGATATTTCGTAGATTTATAATATAATAATTATTTTTTAAGTTATATGAATGTATATTATCGTGAATTAAGTAAAATATAATAATAGACTGTATTTTATTTCTTTTTTATTCCTATCCATATAAAAAAAGAGGACCTCTCAATATAATGGTCAGACGTTCAAACCTCAGGTTTTTTGGCTAGATTTAATCGGTAGACTTCAGACACCTTTGAGAACTTTCAGGTGTGCAGGTTTCCTCACGATGTTTTCAGTCATCGTTACAGCAAGTTATAATTAATTTGTAATACGCACATAACTTCGAAAAAATCAGAGGTACGTGCCTGGGGTTTGAACCTCGGACCTCGCGATTGCGAGGCCGAGATTCAACCACTAGGTTATCACTGTACTACGTCATAAAAAGCCTACTAATGATTAAATAGACTCATCTTCTATTAGCTTTAAAAAAAAAACAAAGTTAAATTTGTAATTTTTTTTTAATCAATTTTTACAAATGTTTTATAAAATTATTCCTACTAATATAATTACAATTCTGTATTTATAGTTCACCAATTCAGTACATTCGTGTCGCCGAAAAAAGTTTTGTATTACAAATATTTCGATTTCAATCAATTTTGTAAAAAAGAATTAAACTTTTATAAAAAAATCCTAAGAGAAAGATAAAAAAGGAGGAGATTCTTAAATCTATTTTATAATTACATTAATTTTTCTTTACACACAAAAATAGTAGTTTTTTATCAATTAATGCAAAGAATACTACGGAAAATAAAAAAATCATAATTTCCGATATTACCAGTTAATTTTGGATATATCGCTTAAATCAAACTTATATGAAGTGACATTCACAATTATTATTGATCTTGTTTACATTTGTCGAATCAAGAAGCTCCTTCTTTTTGAAAGTAAATACATAAATTAAATTATATTTTATAAGTTCAGAATAAATGAATAAAATTTAACAAGTAAATTATATTCATTATATTCATAATTTGCCGAGAATGTAAAATAAAAATAAATTCAATTAAATATAAATATGAGACTGGATATTTTTTAAAACTTTTATTATTTTGTTAAAAAACTTTATTCGACAACACTTGACGAGGTAACCTTTGAAAAATGTTTATATAAAAACTGTTTGTCTTAAACTTAAGGTAACTTAGAGTATTATAACTTATTTTCTAAACAGCTTGGCAGTGTTTGAAAACCTAAATTCTCTTAAATATTTATTACAAATTTAGTTCTTTATGACTAATAATACGTCCTACACGCGTCTGGGTTCTGTACGACATTGTATTATTAGTGAACAGTTTTTGAAAGATCAATATAAAGATAGAAATACGTTATTGTAAAATAAAAGAAACAGCTTTACAATAAATATAAAAGTTGTAAATGAAAAGTTATATAAAATAATTTTGCTACGTTTTAAATTTAAATGAATGCTTTTAATTTATCTAACATAATGTTAAATCAGATTAGACCAGATACACAAACAAAATATTACGTAATATCAAATATTGTAAACTTTATTGTATGAAGAGCAACAATTGAATAAAACGGACAGTTCAACCCAATTTTTCGTACAGAACCTTATAAAACTCGAGAAAACCCACAAGGTTAATCTCTCAAAGGTTACCTATCACACATTTAGAAAAAATCACCAATCCTGTACATGAGTTGTCTCGTCGGCCGTACCGCTTTTTCCTCTTGGTACACTCTTTGCGGCTGTAGGTAGTACGATGATGGAGTACGGAGACTCACTCCTGAGATCTGAGGCCGCTTCCGAACTTGGTAATTCGATATATCCGATGCAGCGAACGCCGGATCATTAATATTACTTCTAAACCGTGTGAAGGCGTAATCTCTGTCAGCTGGTATTGTAAATCCAGCTGGTACGCGAAGATTCTGAGGTAAGGGCGCCAAAGCTTCGTTTAACGTAACATCATAATCATTTTCAATCGAATCTGCTAAGTTCTGCTTTATCGAGATGTTGTCTGGTATTTTCAATGGTTTTCCCGTCGCCGTATACGGTTTGGATATTTCTGGTTCTATTTTATATGTTGTTTGTGGGTTTGTGTATGGTGTCTGGACTGTTGGTGGCAGTTGTGTTGCTAGGTATGGCTTTAAGTAGTCCCCTGGGGATAAAGTTGATTCTAATTGAACCTTAATAGCTTCGTAGTTATCATTGAAGTTTTGAAAAACTTTGTTTGCTAGCGACTTCGCCTTTTCCTCAGTTGTTGGCTCTAGTGTTGTTGTTGGTTCTCTGACTTCTGTTGTTGTTTCTTTCCTGTTGTTGATTTCATATTCTGGGTCGTCTTCGTCGTAATATTCATATTCTTCTTCGTTTTTCAGTTCCTCCGCTGGTGCTGTTGTTGGTTTCTCTGTCGCGACTGTTGTTGTTACGCGCTCTGTTGTCGGGGGTTCTGGGGTTGTTGTTGTTGTTGTGGTGGTCGTTCTTGTAGTCGTCGGGGCTTCTGTTGTTGTTGTGGTTGTTGTCGTCGTTGTAGTGGTCGTGGTCGAAGTGGTGGTGGGTTTATGGGTGGTGCTCGGTGGTAAGCTTAGATTTTTTCCAGCAACAGGCTGTAGTCCTCTAGGCAGGTACGGGCTGCCACCCCTAGACGGTAAAAAAGGCCTCTTTAGTACTTTAACGTTAGGCCTTATGTCCTTAATCTTGCTTGTAATATCTTCCTCATTTTTTCTGATGGGTTTCTGATCTTCAAACTTTCTGATTGGTCTTTCTTCTTCGTTTTTCCTTATTGGCCTGTTTTCTTCAACCTTCCTCGTTGGCCTATCCTCTTCTACCTTCCTGATTGGCCTATCTTCTTCGACCTTTCTGACAGGCCTATCTTCTTCAACCTTTCTGATTGGTCTTTCTTCTTCAAATTTCCTGATCGGTCTCTCTTCCCCGTTCTTCCTGATTGGTTTCTCAGTCGTTTTTTCTCTCTCGTCATCATAGTAGTAATCTTCAACTATCTTCGCTTTAACAGGACCATCGTCCTTAGCCCGACTATAAGTATTTTTTTGCGGCTTCGCTACAGGTTCATCATAATATTCTTCTTCATAATCTATTGGTCTCTTCGGCTTCTTCGCTTTATAGGCTGCTGGGCTAAAATGTGGCCTCGTGGGCTTAAACTTCTCCTTCTCAATCGGCTCAGTCCTCGGCTTCTGTTGTACAGTGCTGGTCTTTGCAGAAGACGACGGTCTACTCAAATCCTCGTCTTCATAATCGTCGTAGTATTCATCGTCTTTTGGCGACGCTTTTGTTGTTGCGACGGTAACATATTCATACTTATCCTTAATATTAGCTGGTACTGGGCGTTTTATTTTGGGCGGCATACGTGGCTTGCTGAAGATGCCGTGGCCATTTGGTTTCACTAATGGCTGGCCTTCGGGTGCTGATGGCGCTTGTCTCTTTTCCTCTGGAGCTCTGTCATCCCCTTCAAAGTTCTTCTCTGGCTTTAGGTAGGGTCTGTCATCTCTCGCTCTGTAGGGTCTATCCTCCCTGTTGTAAAGCCGTCGACCTTCACTTGGTTGGTAACGATCCCTTGAAGGGTTTTCTCTAGGTTTATCTAGTACAGGCGCTTCATCTCTAGACGGTCGTCGCTCATCTCGTGGGCGGATGTCATCTCTCACAGCATCGTCACGGGGTCTAACTTCATCCCTGTATCTAGGTTCATCCCTAGGACGTTTGTCATCTCTAGGTCTTACGTCGTCCCGACCCCTAATTTCATCTCTGGGTCTTATTTCATCTCTGGGTCTGATTTCGTCTCTAGGCCGAATCTCATCCCTAGGTCTTATTTCATCTCTAGGCCTTATTTCATCCCTAGGCCTTATTTCATCCCTAGGCCTTATTTCATCCCTAGGTCTAATTTCATCTCTAGGTCTTATTTCATCCCTTGGTCTTACTTCATCCCTGGGTCTAATTTCGTCCCTATCTCTGGGTCTGACTTCATCTCTGGGTTTTACTTCATCTCTAGGTCTAATTTCGTCTCTATCTCTGGGTCTAACTTCGTCTCTGGGTCTGACTTCATCTCTGGGCCTGACTTCATCCCTATTCCTTCCTTCATCCCTAGGTCTGTACTTATCCCGGGGTCTTAAATCATCTCTCTTCTGGTCTCTCAACCCACCTCTAGGCCTGTCCTCATCGTCTCTAAATCTATCTTCATCATCCTCTCTGGGTCTAGGTCTTCTCCCTCCCTTGTAAGGTCTTCGCTCGTCATCATCATAAGGACGTCTGAAGTCTGGTCTCTTCCCAGGTCTAGCCCTATCGTAGGGTCTTCTGTCTTCATAATCTTCTTCTAACTCCTCGTCACGGGGTCTCGAGCGACCTTCGTATCTGAAATTAAATAAAACTAAAATTAATTAAGTTCATTTATATACAAGCAGCAAACGAGCATGTAGTCCTCCTGATGGTAAGTGGCTACTGCCGCTCATATCTGTAATCAACCGCAAATACGAATACAGTTTAACCTGCGGTCGACCACAGATGCTACCAGAGGACTAAGTTGGAACGCCTCAGATAAGTATGTGCCCCTTACAATACCTTTCAAAGCAGAACACAGCAGCCTAACATTGATGTTGTTAGGTAGAAATAAGTATGGCAGTAATGTCACCGGAGTCGAACCACCAATTTTCCAACTACTTTCACAATCGAAACCAGAAACTTCAGCTAGTAAAAATTGGATTCTGGTTGCATTCTTCGGAGATCCCGGAATCCTTCAGTTAGCGCTGAGGACGACCACCGGGAGAGTTTTATTGGGTAAAAATCCCACATAATCCCGCGTCGCTCCCCCGGCATCGGGTACCTTTTGAATGTTTCCCCCTCGAAAATAAAAAAGAAACGTAAAGAATGTAAAAACTGAATAGCCTTTGAATGATTACCAAAGGGGATTATTATTACTATTAGTCAATGACATCTAACCTGTCATCATAATCATCGTGAGGCCTCCTCTTCCCCGGACGACCCTGTCCCCGAGGCCTGGTCCTCCTGCCACCCCTGGAATTGATAATTTCTTCATAAATAATTGTTACGACATATCAAAAAGATTTTTGAATGATACTATAAAAGGTTCTACTTTCACTTCATTTTCATTTGATTATTCAAAGGACATAAATATTTTTATGGGGCTTGGCCTATGCCAAATTTAAGTCTAGATTCGAAGGAAAGCGATTTTGCTATTGTAATCAATTAGATGATCACGGATGAGCACGGAGAGAGGTCGTGTTCAAACTGTCTCTGTTCGGAGCTTGTATATATGCACAATGTGAGATATAAGAAAACTTCGATAGTGTGATTCAGAATGCAGTGGCTCCATCTCTTGATGACTTGCGAGAAGTCACCACATGGCTCTAGTCTATTATTTGACAAAATCATGCTTTGTTACTGGTCGCCAAAGCTCATTTTTTTTAATACTGCCTTTTGTGTGTACACAAAAACGGCTAAATCTAGTTTTACAAATATGTAGAATTTCGTACCTCTCTTCATAATCATAGTCATCCCTTGGATAGTAATAATCATCATCATAATAATCATATCGAGGGTGAGGCCTCCGTCTTCCGGGGCGAGGAGGCCTGGCAGTGGTCGTGGTGGTAGTGGTGGTCGTGGTCGGCGGTGGCGGAGGCGGTTCTGAGCTGGCCGCTTTGTAGAGAGCTTCATTTCTGTAATTAGCGAAGAAAATTTGTCAATATGAGTAGAAATTATATTTACAATATGGGTAAATGTAATGTTCTCAACGCTGTCATATACAAAACCACATAAAAAACCAGTGTCTGTTATTAAACAGTCGCAGTGGTCATTTAACATCTACATGTTATTTCAGTGCATCAACAGATGTCGTTGTTCACTTACAATAACATTTCACTAAGTTATTTAAAAATGTCAATAGATGGCGTTAATACAAGTAACAACAACATTTTACACATAAATAATATTGAATAGTGGTCGGTAATTTCAAACGATCTGTCATTTACTAAACGTGTATACTTATTCGTGCAAAACTCTCGCTATATAGGTACGAATTTATTTATGTAAGGTAACTGTGGAAAATGTTGAACTAATTTTACGTGAACAACCCAAAAATGGAGGAGAAAAAGCATACTTATCATTTACGATATTGAAAATTCGTATTTAAACGTGTTCAGAAAAGCATATTCTTAAAATTAAAAAATGCGTGCTTTAGTTACTCATTCCTTCCACAGATGGCGTTGTATACACGCAAACTGTTCATACATACATAAGTTACTTCAATACGCTAACAGATGTCGTTGCATGCACAAAATAAACGTAAAACATACCTATTAAAATAGTTGGGCGAATTCTTGCAATCCACTTCAGACACGAAGTGGCAGATGAAGGTCTTCTGGTCAAACGCGGTGTAGTTGGCGCAGAGGAAGTCGTACCTGGTGCCGAAGAGACAGTGATGGTAGACCTGGAAGGAAACAAACATTTTTATATAGAGATTTATTAGAGTAAATAACAGATTATGAATACACCTTTAGGGCGTTGTAGCCTGCTATAATTAAATAAGAGGCGAACATCTTTGTCCTCAGGGGTAGCGACGCATCTGTTATCAAATTCACGTATGATTTAATTGTACTTAAGGATAATGAAGGCAGTGATAGTCTAGTGGTTGAATCACGGCCTCTCAGTCGAGGTTTGAACCCCAAGCACGCATCTCTGATTTATCGAAGTTATGTGCGTATTATAAATTAATAATCACTTGCTATAACGGTGAAAGAAAACAATGTGAGGAAACCTGCACGCTTGAGGTTTCCTTGAAAAAAAAAGTTCTCGTAATTGTGTGAAGTCTACCAACGCGTAATAGGCCAGCGCCGTGGACTACGGCCTGACCCCTCTAACCCTGAGAGGAGATCCGTGCCCAGCAGTGGGACAGTAATGGTTGACGATGAAGATGTTCAATATATAACAATTGTACCTGCCACTATGCGAAAAAAATAAATGTGCTTTCTTTCAATGGAATTTATTTTTGTTTTTGTTTCTGTACGAACTAAAGGTGTAATATGTAGGTAGTTGGGGAACCCGTTACTCTTTCTCCCGTCTAACATCATAGGGAGGAGGGGGTGACAGAAAATCAACGCTGTACAGGATCGCAATCTTTGTCAGCAATAGCTGAGTCACAACCTTTAACCCTTAACTAATTTTAAGCTTTTTTTATTTTGTGTACTTCCATTTTATGTAATTTAAGGCAATAAATTTGTTTATTATTATTATTAGTCAGAAATTGGTGTGGCGGTGCTGCCGGAGTCAAACCACAAAAGGTTATATCACCTTTCGTATACATGTACACATATAGTAACACTTTGACAAAGTATTTGAAGTAGTAGTAGTATCATACTACAGTATAGCATACTACTATGTTTGTACGGAAAATAGTATAACACAATGTAAAAGTAGAATGTTTACTTACTTCACTCAGAAATTTGCTAGTCAGTGTCCGGGGGATCGAAGCTTGAGGCTCAATAGCTACGCGACTATAGTGAAATATATTCGGGTACAAGTCATAATTAAACTTCATATTATTTGTAACAAATATTTATTATAAAGTGGAAATTTTAAACACAGCCGTTAATTAATACTTTTTAAATCAATAAATAATATCTCATCTTCATAATTACAATGTAATACAATGCACTCAAGAAAAATGCAGTATAATATTATAGAATTAGGTAAAAGCGCGTGGCCTTCCGTTGCCGCTCAATACGACATTGGTAATACTGCCATCTAGTGGAAGTTACAATAATTACACAATGTAATTACCGCCATCTAGTAGAAGTTACGGTAACTACACAATGTAATGTTGAATAGTTGTGCACTTTTTGATGGTTTTTTTAATTCGTCTGAGGATTTTTACTATGCCGTTATAATTGGAAAGATACGAGTACAACAAATTAAAATTGTGTATAATTATATACATATGAAATTCATTTAAAAATTATGTTAAAAATAAAATATTGGGATCGCAGCTGACTAAATTGTGTATCCATATTGGCAACAGCAAAAATAACAATAAAATTGTTTATTTTAATTTTAATCTTTCTTTATTTTTATGATTAATTGTTTATTTCAATAAACATTTCCATTACCACAGATTTTCACTTTTAGGGCACTGAAATATGTGCTACAAACTTCAAAATTCAATTTAATACAATCCAAATTTTTGTTACACTGATGCTGATAATGAATATTAAGGATTGAAATCTTTTATATCCCTCTTCGTAAATTACACTTTTTTTATAAGTTTGAAGTGGCAAACGACTTCATTTGATAGTAAGTCACTGCCGTTAGGACATCTGAAACCAACTCCAAACAAAACAGGTTCTACCTGAAGCCGATCACAGCGTTGCCACTGCTGAGGACTAAGATGGCCGCCTCATGTAACATCCAGAAATTGTAAATAACATGATTTAGGGCGAACAAATTAGTCTTATATTTTTCTTCTTATGATGCCTTTTTCTGTCATAAATACGGGCTGCCTTTGTTAACAATTTATTTAGATCTATTATTTGATATTTTTCGTTTAATATTTTGCTATCTACGTTGTCAAAGGCCTGGATGTTTTGACACAAATATTCAGCTTATGGGACGCATTCCTGAAACGAAAAATCAAAATTAGATTATCCAAATCAAATCAAATCAAAAATATTTTAATCAAACTAGATCATATACAGATTTTTTTACAGTCAATAATCTTTATTTATGTGTTATAGAAATAGTAAATTAGCATACAGTCCATTTAGTAAGTGGCAACCGCCGCCTATGGACATCTGAAATCAACCCCAGATAAGATTCGAGATTTACCTGAGGTTGGCCATAGAAGCGTTCATATCCCTGAGGACTAAGTTGGAATGCCTCAGATTAAACCAGAATATAGCAGAGCTTGACACTGCCGTTATTAGGGAAAAAGGTATGATGGTAGTGACGCCTTAGTCAAACCACAAAATCTTCAAAACCTGCTACCATTTTACAAGATATTTCGTTTTGGAACAGAATTACCAATTACTAATTAATTTCAATAAATATTTACCTTGTTTCGCGTTACAACCGTATTCAGTGATGGCGACGCATTTCTGAAAATACAGAAAGATAAAATAATTAAATAATATTTATTAACTTTTACAAGGTATGAACTTGACAATTTTTGTACTGAATTTTCTAAAATCCAAAATATCGATCAAATCCCTAATTGATTCATTCATGGACTCAACAACAATACGTCTCTTTTTTCTCAAAATGCTGAAAATATTTTAAAGGTTATAGTGATTTAAATAAGGCGGAAAAGTAGAAAAAAGGACATATGTAAGTGGAATTGATCATACTCTTTATAAATCGCAAGCTCTTGAAGGGTCGAAACACCTTAATTAAAAAGGAAAAAGAATCAATATAAACTAAAAAAAATATTTGGTCTACGAAAAATGTTCATGAAACGACTTTTATTTCAATTTTGTATTCAACCGGTTTTTACCGGATTTATTATTGATAACATATTTAAAATAATTAATTGAAACTACAAAGTCATTGAGTATTGTCATATTAGGTTCACTGGGGATTTGCAAAATATTGTCACACATAAGAGGAGATTTGCAATAAGTAAGATTGAAGAACCCTGTATTAAACAAAATTAACATTTGTAAACCACCTCAGATAAGACTAGAATCCTACCTGAGGTCGACCACAGATACGTTGCTATCCCTGAGGACTAAGTTGGAATGACTCGGTTAAATAAGTCTCTCACCACACTCTTCAAACCAGAAGGCAGTAGCGCTTAACTGTTGTTATTAGGTAGAAATAGAAATATGATATTGATAAATCACCTGTGTTACGGGATCAAACTCCTCCCCACTCCTGCAGTACAGCGGCACTGCAACACCCCCCATGCACAGGAAGAACGCATCGCATTGATGTGGATGAGGCACGTGTCCCATGTCTGTCGGGCCGCATATCGGCTTATCTGTGCTTGGATTTTCAGTATTACCGTTGTCTAATGTTACATCAACGTCTTTAGTAGCACCATTTCCTGTAGTTGTGTCCTGTGCGACTGATGTTTTGTCGTTAGGAAATTGTATTGTTGTTGGGTCTTTATTGCCTGTTGTTATGTCTGATTGATCAGACTCTTGTGTTGTTGTCAGTCCTGTAAATCAGATTTCATTTTATTTCTTATTATTTTAAAACGATAATAACTAATAAGGCTTAATTTAATTTAGAATGGCGATTTAAATTTACCTTTTTGTGCGGTACATCCGTAGTCAGAAATAGGCATGCATTTCTATAAAATAGAAAGGGTAAAAATTAATTTTAAACATGAAAAAACCTATTAAAATATTATTATTCTACAATTAATACTGAAACTTACGTAAATTATTATTAAATTATGTTTGACATTCGTAAATAATAAAAAAAAAAAATTAAAAAAAAAAAAAATTTAAAAAATATATGTATTTAAAAAAAAAATAATAAAAATATCCTAATGCTGTTTAAATAACCAGCTACAATATGTTCAGCTACTACGCTTGATCTAATTACTCTAACGCATCTAAACCTATGATATATTTTTTATTATTGATAAAAGCGCCATCTATTTTGCACGCTGTAAATACGGTTTACTTACCCTAGAGACTGCATCAAACTCCTCCCCGCTTCTGCAGAACAGCGGCACTGCAACACCCCCCATGCACAGGAAGAACGCATCGCATT
>DWRA01002766.1:0-13308 GCA_018250295.1 Spathilepia clonius
ACTGCTGTTATTACGCAGAAATAAGTGTGGCGGTGGTGCCGCCGGAGTCGAACTACAAAGGGTTCTACCACCTTTGTGCTAAGGTCCAGATGATCTGATGTATATAAGTAATATAGATTGCCGGTACGTAGACACGTCTTATGTTTTGCAAACAAACACAAATCCTAACTTAACTAAATCTGCAAATTCGCAAACAAAACACCGGATATTTGGTGTTCGTGACGTTTTCTCCCACAGGGTTCGTATAATAGGATAGGATGTATTATGGCAATCATGAAAGTGTTAAGTAGATTTTTGCGGAATAAACTTCACTCGCTTTTTGGATGTCGGCGTGAAAAATGTCTAAATATCTTTCGGTCCCAAATTATATTTGGGACGCATGAATAATGCCCGTCTGTTCCTGTTTATGATTGGGGAACGGGAACACTTGTTGACATACTGACGTAACCTTGCATAATTTAAGATTAGTACTAATTTTCTGTATTTCCCTCAATTTTGTTTATTGTATGCATTATAGAATTGAATTACGCTGCTGATTTCTGGTTGATGTTTTCCTTTATTGTTAAAGTCCGTTTATTTGTAATGAAAATATTCTCGACAAATTAGGGATGCGTGATTGGTGTTTGAACTCGGATATGCTATATTTTAAAGGTGGTAAACCCTTTGTAGTTCGACTCCGGCGGCACCACCGCTACACTTATTTTTGCATATTAACGACAGTGTTAAGCGCTGCTGTCTTCTGGTTTGAAGGGCGTGGTAAGGGAGACAAACTTAACGAGGCATTCCAACTTCGGCCTCAGGGGAAGCTACGCATCTGTGGTCGACTTCAATTATGATTCTGGTCTTTTCTGGGGTGGGTCACAAATGTCCATGGGCGGCAGTTGCAACTTACCATCAGGTGGACTGCATGCTCGTTTGCTACTCCATCATAAAAAAATGGAAAGTTCAGTCACTAAGCTGTTAATGTTTTAACCATTACCATTGTTTAAGATTGATATTTAATTGGTATAACGGAGATATAAGGACCTCATTTTTTCTGCTATAACAGCAGTATTAATCTCTGCTGTGTTCTGGAAACGTATAGCAAAGAGAAACGATGCTTTCCAACTTAGTCCTCAGGGATAGCAACGTGTCTGACCGACCTCTTGTAAGGGCCCAAAAATAATGTATTACAGATACTTATAGGACAATGACCAGTCACCATTAGGTAGATTGCTTGCTCTGTTGTTACTTCAACGCCATATGATAAAGTCATTCTTTAAACCCATTTGTAACATTAAAGGACTTGAGGTCAATGACACGTTAAATAATGTATGCATTAGTTAAATATATTAATATCAGCGCAGTATTAATATTTTTAAAGGTCTTATGTAATGTTGAAGTAGCAATCGAGCATGCAGTCCAGCTGATGGTAAGTGGACACTGCCGCCAGTGCACATATCAACCTATAAGATTATCCTTGCCCGAGATTGGCCACGAGTGCGTTGTTACTCCTAAAGACTAAATTCAAACGCTTAGGTCACCTTTACCGCATCCTTTAAAGCAGAGCACAGCGCTTAACACTGCTTTTATTAAGCAGCAATAGGTGTGCGGTGGTGAAGCCTTTAGAGGGCTTTACCATTCCTAAATTCATTCTACATTGGTCGTCTTTTGTTATCGTCCTTACTTTCCTTAGTAAGGGTTTTTAAAAGAAAACTTAAGACTTAATTTCGCAACGTTTACAAATTAAACGGTCTCAATTATAAAACCAAGGAGCTCTAAGCGCTAAGAGAAAAGTAGAAACAATAGGATGAATTTTAATCAGTCGACCGTACTTTTTAAGAACGTTGCTTAATGAAAAGTACCTCAGTTGTACACCGAGACAAGACAGAGAAAAATAAAACAAAATGGGTGGTACTTGGGTACGTTTCTTTATTTTCACTCGGAAAACGTGTCGACGAAGAAAAATTTTCTTGCAGGTCAAAAATTCTAATATGAAAATTCGCGCTCAGCTTTTGGTGCGAACTGCTGAAGTAGTCATTTAAAATTCTTTACCTAAACAATTTTATCTTGTTTGTTTTAATTAACCTTTGATTTTCGGTTGTTTAATTATACGTCAAAGCGTACACGAAAATTCTTTTCCTAATTTAATACTGACTGGCTGTATCCTACGGTTTTGCCCGTGTTGAAAAGAATGATACATGATATAAGTGTACAAAATAATAAAAATAAAAATGTCAAAGGAAGCTACTGTAACCACATAGTTGACGCATGTTTCAGCTGAGCGGAAAGGTTCGGCCGTTTTTGGCCGAAACCTGGCCGAAAATTCGCTCGGCCACTATTTATTACATCAAAGGTAATATCGGTTTAATAATTTCATTGCAGATACGATCTCGACCTGCCTCTGCGTGACACAGTGGTCCAAATATAGCCGTCACGTTAGTGACGGAAATGCCATGTTATTAAGTAGATTGCATTGGTGTATGTATAAACATTTTTGTTAGTGCTAAATGGTTTTGCTTTTTCGATACTTGAGTGAGTTGCTTGAGTTGAGTGAACTTTATTGTTTTTGGACAGTTGGTTTGACAGGACCAGTTTTCTACTTATTAGTTACTTATGTAATTACGTCAGCTACCAAAAAATAAATTACATTTATCGATGGATCCCAAGAGTGTAATTGAAAATGGCGACGAATCTATTCACTTCGTACTTGTTTTGCATCATGTGTAGGGGAGAAGCATATAAAATCTGCTACTTTTGATTAGATTCTGTATTGTAACAAGTAAAACTCCTATATGTTGTTAAGAACACGGAATGAGATATTTCTACGAACTATAGTAGTAAATAGGCATTTGAATAATAACTATAAATATAGACATGCTTGCTAGAGTCGACAGATAAAACAATGGATGTAAAAGAAAAAACTAAACAAAAAACAAGTTGAAAGAACAGTAACGAGAATTTTCAATTTCACGACAGAGTAAATCAGGAAAATGGTAGAGACCACGCCACGTTACAATAGCAAGTTGGATGCACTTATTGCTTCTGACAAGTTGTTATTATAAAATATATTAAATGGGAATCTGCGTGGAAAATTGTTATTAATTATTTATGCAGTTCTTACATATATTTCGATTTGGATAGTATAAAAAGTTCGTGTTAGTACTCCGCGTAATTCTATATTCTTCGGTAAACATTCCGTCGAGATTAAATCAACTGCTTGTATGATTAATAAACATGTAGATTGACAGTCGGACATATAAAGAAATAGGCGGATAAACGAAACTCCAAAAAGTAACAATGATTGATTTGTATATTACTTTTTAAATATGATTTATTTTACAACCCTTTTATAATTAATACAATCTGATAATATAATTAATCATTTTATTCAATTTTTTTCTAAAGATATTTTACAATGTCACGCTTTTTATTGTGTAAATGTAGCAAACGAGCATGCAGTCCACCAGACATCAAGTGGCTAGGGTCGCCCGTGGACATCTGAAATCAACTCTAGATAACATAATTTCACCTGAAGTCGGCCACTGATGCCCTACTATCTCTGAAGAAAATATGCAAAAATATGCTACAAACAAAACTACCACACCTAAACTATTAAATGATATCAATATTTTGTATGATTGTTTATTTAATTAAGCAACTAATTCTTCAATACACAAATATTACTAACAAAAGCATTTCACTAAAGATTTGCAGTTCGGAAGAACAGAAATCTACGAATACTAATAAAATCTAGTCCCTTCAAGACTTTTCTGTAAAGAAATTGAACTACTTTTCTCCTCTTTACTTATTCAGGTGCAGGAAATGAAAACCTTCTGTTATTTTCTTGAAAAAATAGGAAGGCATGTCGGAAATCCAATTGTTAGAGGGCGAGCCAAATGTTTTAAAAGCCTCACAGTGTTTTGGTGAAAAGAGAATAAACTAGTTAATCGAATTAGTAATGACCGAACAGGTGCCGTTTATAGAGATTCCGATTATATTATATAGAAATACGCCACTGTTGTTGTGAACTAAAAAACACAGGTAGTGCGACGAAGTTTGTTTATTTCATTTGCTTTTGCACATTGGTTACGAAGACATATAATAGGCCAAGTAAAATGGAGCCGACCGCCTTAGTCCTCATAAGTGGCAATGCATCTGTGTTCGACTTCAGGATGGGCCGGGATGTACACGGGTGGCAGTAATCACTTACCAATAATTGGATTGCAAGGTCGATTGCTACTTCAATGTAGTGATCAATTACGACAAGTAGGAATAAGAGATATAGCTTTAGAATGGCTAGAAAGCTATTTAAGTAAACAATTTGTTGAGATATCATCATACCATGAGCATTCAGTACTAACCGCTCATCTTTCTACACACAAACACAACACTCGCGGAGTTCCTCAAGGTAGCCTACTTGGTCCTTTTCTTTTTCTTGTTTATATTAACGACTTACCCAGAGTAACGAAACACAATATTACCGTTATTGTAGTAACTAAAGATAAAACAACACACAACGAAGAGGTAAATAGAACAACAGCGTCTGTTATTGAGTGGCTAGAAGATAATCGCCTTACAGTAAACATAGCGAAAACAAAACACATTCAATTTGTTAATAAGGGCGGAAAACAGCTAAATTTGTACGTAGAACATAATGGTCAAATTATAGAACGCGCTAACGTCACGAAGGTTCTTGGTTTAGAATTAGACAGCTGCTGTAATTGGAGGACTCACATAGAAGAAATATGTTCTAAAATTAATAGATTTGTGTATGTTCTTAGACGTCTCAATAAAACATGTGACAGGAAAATAGCTTTAATGGCATATCATGGTTACGTTGCCTCCAATTTACGTTATGGGCTTATTATTTGGGGCAACTGAATAATGCATTTCTAGCTCAAAAAAAGGCATTCGACCTATGATTGGTATTGCACCCTGGGAATAATATAAACCATTTTTTAAGGAATTAAGCTTACTACCTCTGCCCCGCCTGTATATTTATGAAATTGCCGTTTTTGTTAAAAAATATCACTTCAAATTCTCTGCCGTAGATGACATAAGTGATTGTAGCAATAGATACCTAAATAAACTAGTGGCTCTATCGAAAAAATTGCTATTTTATGTGTGTAAAAATCTACAATACTATACCCGAAGAATTAAAAAAACTGCCTTTTGTAATGTTTAGAAAGATAATGTTCAGTTTTATGTTGTATGTTTAGTTTGTTGCTAAAGAATTCTACTCTTTAACAGATTTTTTGACGTGGAATAAGCGTTAATAATAACCATTATAAGCAGAGTTGACATTCGAAAAAAAAAAGTTATAAAAAAAGGAAATTTACTCACAGCTTATACATATGTAATAGTGAAACTGACACAGACATACATAAATTATTCGACACGTACTCGAAAAACGTTGCATTCCTTTACTCAACCAGAATAAACAGTTTTTGTATCAAAAAAGTAACTCTATAAATGCACCTTTCGGCCAGTTTCTACTGTAATTTCACACGGAGACAATTTTGTAAATGTCCAATCACCAAAAAGGGTAAGGAAATTATGTACACGCATCGCCTTTCAGAGCTCCCAGTATTATAAACCTTTTAAATTAAATGCTCGTGGAACTTTGATCTATAAAGACTAGTAGCGGCCTTTTAAAAAATGTTTCTTAAATTTAAAAAGTGTAGCAGTAATAACTTCGTCATGTTATTATGCCTATATAAGATCTAGAATAATACTAATTGATATTGGAATCGGAATCGGAATCGGAATAGGAACTGATACACATGACATCATGTTAATACGCAATTCAAATCATTATTATGTGAATTTTTGTCTTATGTCTGTGAATTTCGTCTTCAAGCACGCTTCTAATCTTATCTAATCTAATCTATTTATCAAAGATTTGTGCACATTAATTGATTATTATATGGTTTAGTAGTGAAGTAAAACATCTTTAGGAAGGTTAAAACTCTAAGAGTTCTGTAAAAAAGGTTCTCAAAGTTGTGTGACGTCTATCAACTCGCACTTGGCTCACGTGGTAAACTATGGTTCAAACCCTTCTCGTTATGACACAGCTCAAATGTCCAATACTGAGACAATAGTGGGTTGACGACGAAACTTAAAAAACATTTCATCAAATCAAGAAGAACAATAATTTATTTGAACCTTTCCAATGATCATTTGGAAAGTTCATAATAAATCTTAACCAAATTAATTTTTGCTCGGCACCGCTGACGAAATTGTTCGATGATACTTATGTTAAAATGTAATAAGTATTACGAAGGTTATTCATCTCTAAATGGTTCGATGAACTGTGTTCTGGTTTAAAAGGCACACTCAGTTGGATTAGAAGTCACGTTTTGCATTCCTATCTTAGCTAGAGTTCTGCCTGTAGGTATTTTTGTGGTTATATACAGAAATAATAATACAAAAAAATCATCATAAAAAAATATACCCTAAAAACCCAGCGTTATCCATGTGATCTGACTTGCTATCATAAAAAAATACCGGTATCTTCAGAAGTTTTATTTTATACAAGTAGCAAGCGAGCCGGCAGTGCACCTATGTAATCAATCTCAGGTAAGATTAGAGTACTAGTGTCTATCTGAGGCCGGTCACAGATGCGTTGCTACTCCTGAGAACTAAGTTGGACCGTCTCGTATAAGTAAGTATCCATTATCACACCTTTCAAACCTGAATACAGTATACTTTAGCATTGCAACAGTGGTATGGACCTTACAAATAATAAAAGAGACAGTTCGTCAAAATAACTAGTGTTTTAAATTTTGTTTTTATTTTATCAAGACGGTACATATACTCGTTGAACTTGATGTGATTATAGTGCAGACATTATCGTAAAATAAAACAATCAATAATCATCAACCCTTTACTATACTACTCCTGGGGTAGGGTCTTCTGTCAGAAGTCCACGCTAAAATTTATCCAAATGCTAAAAAATTCACACATTTTGGAGAACACAGAGAATCTTCAAGCAAGTAGGTTCTTAATATTTTTCATCACTGCCAAAGCAAGTAGATTCGTTCAAGATTAAAGTGGTGATTTGTTCTATGTGCGTCTGGGATTCTATATATCTCCAACGTGAACGCGTAAATCCTTCCACTGAACTAACTGTTTATTCTATATACAATGTTATTTACACCGCGAAGTCCTTCTTTACCACCGGGTGCTGTAAACATATCAGATCTATCCCACGGGAGACATTAAAGGAAAACGGTTTGGGTTGAATATACCACACTAAGATTTGTAGCGTATCGCTTATCATTCTATTCTTTTAGTTTTCTGTTAGCAGTTAAATATGACAATTTATTTTTTGGTTATGATATAATCACATCACTACGATCCTGAGTGGATTATGCTGTCGTACTAAAGAAATAACTCTGGCATTTGAAAGTTTAAGAAACATATAAGCAAAAATGTGTGATTTCTTCTATCTAATTTACTTTTAATTAGTCCACTCCTGCATATAGCAAAATAAAAACGGCTATACCATAAAAATATCTTTATGCGTGGTGATTGCAGTAGAGAAATATTATCTAAGGGAAAGCGCTGGTCTATCTTCTGGTTTTAATCCTTTGGTCTCTTTTTACGCCGACCTGCGTGAAGGCACGTCACCATACCGGTTTGAAACGCATTCTGGGTTCAGTCCTAGCCAGACCGATGTCCAAATAATGAATTTAGATTACTGTTCTTGGTCTGGGTATTTTCTCTCTCTAGCTCTTCTCGCTTTGGATATTCTGTGTATTCGTCTTTGCGTGTGTCCAAATTTCCGAGTGCAGGACTATGAGTATAAAAAGCGTTATTTATTTTCATGGTACCTATCCATGGGACAAGATTTAGTGCTGCTATTTTCAAGGATTTGAATCATGTCATCTAGCATAGAAAATCAGCATTCATAAGATGATAAGTTCTACGTCCCTTATACGCCACTTTGTTGTACACCATCACTTATTAACTTTTTAATACATATTTTAAAAAATCGTCAACTTAAATGTAGGTAAGATTTTTTACCTTATTCATAAGGACTTTTGTGTGTATTCAAATTAAGCTTTTATTATGATTCTGTGAAATTTGAGCTCTCTGATTTCCCAAGGCATCGGTCTCCTTTATTCCTTAACGAGATGTCTGGATATGATGTTTAATTTAAATAATTGCTTCATTAAAAGAACTATGTCGGTAAAGTAGAATTTGAATTTCTAATGAATATGTACTTAAGGTTATCTCTATATTAAAGTCAGCTTAAACTGTGTCTGAAACTTCTTAAGTATACCGTTTTAGTATAAGAATGCACCGCTGTGGAGAATCGCATGATAGTTTTAATATATACTTTATCTTTCTTGAAACAGCATACAATGCATAGTACCCGCATAAACTTCGTTCTTTCAAAATCATTTTTTAAGACCTCATGATGAGTTTGAATCTAATATTCAATACATAGTCATATAGGTCTTGGTAATTAGGGTCAAAACAGAGAAAGGAAACCTTTTTTCATCTAATTGAAGCAAAGAATCATGCAGCCCAACTGACGTTGAGTGATCACTGCCGCTTATAGACACACGTAACCAATCTAGTACCGAATAGGGTTCTTACCTGACATCCATCACAAATGATTTTCTACTTCTGAGGACTAAGATAGAACGCCTCAATGAGGCAATCTTACCACGTTTTTTAAACTAGAACATAACAACAGTACACAGCTGCTATGGAGCAATGCAGGTATAGTAGTAGTGGTATCGCAGCTGAAAAAAAAAACCTAATGGATTTCTTTATGGAGTTAAGAATTATGGATTCAATCCATATAAATAAAATGTCGTCATAATTTAGTATATTATTAAAATAAAGTGCAGGAACTTAGTAGATTCTGTCTGTACATGTCAGATGTGGGCAATTTTTTGAAACCTGTGGGCCATGGTTATATGTACCCTTGAAAAGATTTTGATGAAAAAAAACTCCGCTCGTCCGCTAAAACGTACTGTTTGTGTGTTGAATAAGCTGCTTAGCTAAAACGTACTGTTTATAAGTTAAATTAGCTGCTTAGGAAATGAGTCAACGATGCAATAAAAGGTGTTCCAATCTGTCATATATAAAATTTTGTTTCCCTCTCAAACATAGGCGGGACCTTTAGTTGAGGCGGGCTACATCTGGTTCGCGGGCAGGAGGTTTCACATAAATATGCTATGTCATTGAGAGCAAATCGTGCCTAGCTGTGGAATAGCAAACGTAAAGACAAATGGGGCTTTCCTTGCACCACTTCTATGCAGATCATTTCCTTCCCGTGTGCCAAAATTGTAACTTGCAGTATAAAACAGAAAGTTCCAGTGATAGTTATGCAACTTTTCAAGTAAGTCAGTAAGCCCTGGGGATACGCTCGAACGAAGTTGATGCAATTTAGTATATTTCTATGTACAGCGACGGAAAATGTCTTCCTTTAAGAAATTAATGTTTTTTAATATTTTAGATCAAATATTTTTACGACGGACATGCAGAGACCATACTGTCCAACTTAATTCTCATGGGTAGAACACGTTTAATCGACCTCTGGTAGAACTTTAGTCCTATTTGAAGGTCATAATTATTAATATCCATAGTCAAGTGGTTAGATGGAACTTAGTCCCGAGAAATAGGAAATAATCTATCTTACTTTGTAGACATTTACTAAACAGACGAGAAGCACGTATTTTACTTTCACTGATCAGTACTAAAGCACAGTCGACCTATCTTTCACTCACGACCGTGTGATTTGTAACAAATGTCATTTAAGCCCTTTATTACACCTTTATAACTGTACCTTTTTATGAACGTAACCATTCGTGTGTCGCAAATAAATAACCTCCGACGAGGTATAAAGATTCGTGGCTGGGACAGCCGCCCATACGTAACTTAACGTAATTAGGAAATGTATTCCGGGTTCTGTGTACAGATAACATTGTTTTAATGAAATGACTTGATTATAAACATAGTAAGGTTCGGGCTAATACATCCTTTTCAAAATGAAGCTCGCAGTTCAGTTACTCTCTTAGGTAGTTTATTTACTACCAGCTACCGTGCTAGAAGAGTGGGAACTCACGAAGCACTGTTTTACTTCTCTACATGTATTCATATTTTTACATGTGACGTGGTTCCGTATCCACAGCTCGGGCAGAAGAAAAATACTCCATAAGTTCTTTTCGTAAACAAGAAATATTTTTGATAAAGTTACGACATTGCCCTTAACTAAGCAGACATAATAATTGGAAGGTAGTGACAGTATTTCTACACCATATGTTGTAATAATTACAATACCTATAGGCTTGTGAGTTTTAAAAGTTTTCAAGTTCTATCTAAGTGATTGGCACTTAGCTTCCGCAGAAGACTATTGCATAAATCCCTCTCATTGTGACAGAAGTCTCGGGCCCAGCACTGTGACAATAATAAGTTGACGATAACTCGTCACTGACAATTCTAGCTTTCCCCCTCTCTAATCGGGCAAAAACAATTATGTAATTTATTATGTAATTTATTGTTTGTTAGATGTAGATGTGATTAGATTTGTAATGGTCATTACAGGAGTGACATAGTCACTAAGTGACCAGATAAAGAGAAAAAAAAACCCTGACAGCCAAGTTGGAAAGTCTTCAGTAAGTCTCCCTTAGTACGCCGTTCAAACCAGAAGACAACAGCGCTTAACACTGCTGTTATGCAGAAATAAACGTGACAATGCCGCCGGAGTCGAACCGCAAAGGGTTCTACTTGAAATTCTATTCCTCCTTCATCTATTGCTTCATAATAAAATATTTTATATCCTTTATCAAAATACCTGCTTACATAACAAAGACGCTATTGTCATTGGTTTTTGTGCCTAAGACCTGTCGACACCGTATGCTAATTCGTTTTTTGTCATTCAAAATAGGACACACAAAAACTAGACAAAAACATTCCACATTTTTTATTCGAATTAAATCGCCCATAAAAAGACCATATTATATAGATACTGAATAAAAACTAGCCTTTAGTTATCTGTGCGCTAGTTTTTATTGTAATGTCTATATTATTTTTATCTGTGACAAAATCTTAGATCGATTATTTGTTGATATCTATGCAAAGGCGCCAAATTTTGACACATGTCATTTGTCATATTTGTTTATTGCAGACAAACTTTTAAGATTTAATTATAGAGTTGAATAATACAATTTAATGACCTATGTACAACTATAAATACGTAAAATAGTAAAATAACTTTATTTGCAAATTTCATTATATTAAGCAAATTTGAACTTTAATATTTTTGAAATGTTACATATTTCTTCTGCGGTTTATATCCTTGGTTGTACCAAAATTACAATATTTTTTATCTGTACCGCTATTTAGAAAATAATGACAGGCAATAAAATGAGTAATGGCCTATAACTTCATTTGCATGAGAATATCGATTCGCATCCATTAGAGCGGTGCCATCGACTGTAAATAATCGTGGTTGGGGTTGTCGATCCAAGATCAATTGATGGGAGAATCGATTTTCCGGACCTGGACATCGATGTATTTAATTGACACAAAACAAAAAAATATTTTTTATCTATTGTACTTATACAAAACGTGTCTTTTTTTTTAAAAAAAAGCTATTTTAAAATTCTGTGTAACTTATGTTACAGTTTAATTGCATTTTTTAACTTTTGAGTGACATGAGAGATTATAAATTTGTCGACGACAATTATATTCGTATAGTACAATTTTTTTGATAAAATCGATCGTATAATCTTCAATATCTTCGTGGATCCATTCTTCTGGCTTCGATTCGAACGATTTTAAAATCGATTTTTGAGCGAACTATCATCCTTAATCGTAATAATATAATCGATGCAAATATATCGAATCATTAATATTATTGGCTACTCAGTTGCCCAGAGATTGGGCTCTTACCATATCTCATGAATAAATTGATACTGCCAGGACATATTTTGACAGAATATTTTAATATTAGATAGAATTTGAAAACATACTTAGTGGTAAATAGTCATTACTTTATTCATGATAAAATGATAAGTATCCAACTTATTCATCTTACAAATATAGAGGAAGATAAATAGATATTTGAAGGTAACGGCAGAACCTTTTGTGGTACTACTCCGGCGACACCATCATTTCTGCCTTATACTGCGCCTGTGTTCTGGTTTGAAGAGTGTGGTAAGAGAGACACGTATCCGAGACGTTGCAACTTAGTCCTCAGGGCTAGCAACGCGTCTGTGACCTCAGATAGGACTAATCTTATCTGGGGTTGATTACAGATTACCATGGACAGTGGCCAGTTATCAAAAGTTGGACTGCATGCTCGTTTCAACGAATACTATTTAAAACTACGTCAGTAGAATTTATTACAATGTTTTCTTCACAATAGACAAAAGGTGCTATGTTTATGTTCTTGCAAAACATTTTACGATTGTTAACGTTAAGTCTTAAATTGAACGCAGCGTGTCGAAAAGTCGGAAGTCAGCCATATATCTCTTGACGTGAAAAAGCGCGCGCAATGCATCCGCCATTTTGGATATTTCAATGGAATTTTTAAACGAATGACGTTCTATTTACATTTAGTTTTAAAATAGGTATTTCCTTTCCGTGATTCTTGTTTAGGTTTATTAAATTGTCTTTAATAAACATATTATTGACATTTGAGTAAGTTTTATTGGGCTTATTTATTAAATTTTATCATAAACAACTAAATTTTTTACTTACATATTAGTACTATAGACAATCACTGCGACTGGATATTCTAACGCCTTACCTGTAAAAAAATAGACTCATTAAAAAAGCTACGTAAAAATAGTTACATTTATGATAATATTTAAAATTCATTAATTTTTTTAGTGTGTGTGTGGTGTGGTAAAGAAGACTTCCTTATCTAAAGCGTTCCAATTTAGTTCCTCAAGTTAATTTCCCAGGGGTAGCAACGCAGTCGACATCAGATATGATTAATCTTTAACTCTTTAACTCTCCAGATCTTTAACTGGGGTTGCTTACAAATGTTCATAGACGGCAGTGGCAACTTACCATCAGGTGGACTGCACTCATTCGCTATTTCAATACAATAAAAGAAGTTTAGCTGCAATTCAATAGGTATTACAGAACAATTAACAATTGTGATGCGAGTTGTAAAGACCGCTAACTCAATTACTGCGTGAACTGGAACACGCCATATTGGTATTCTTAATTTGTGAAAGTTTACATCCGATATCGGTTTCGTTGGTCCGATATGTTTTTTACTTATTTCTGCCTAATAACAGCAGCGTTAAGCGCTGCTGTGTTCTGGTTTGAAAGGTGTGGTAAGGGAGATAAACT
>DWRA01002767.1:0-13307 GCA_018250295.1 Spathilepia clonius
AAATGTCCATGGGCGGCAGTTGCCACTTACCACCAGGTGGACTGCATGCTCGTTTACTACTCCATCATATAAAAAAACGGAGTTTGCCGCTTTTATAATACAATTAGAGTATGTTTATAGATCATCGCCGAAGCTGCCAACGGCCCCACCACCCCTGCGGCGGACAAGATCCTCATCGACCGCAACATCCTCGTGATCCCCGATCTGTACATCAACGCTGGAGGTGTGACCGTCTCTTTCTTCGAATGGCTCAAGAACCTCAACCACGTCTCGTACGGTCGTCTCACCTTCAAGTACGAGCGCGAGTCTAACTACCATCTTTTGGGTATGTGTTTCGTTCGTAATTGTGTAATTAATCAAATATTTTTTGTATAATCATAGTACAAAGTCTTAAGTCTTTGTATGTATATGAAATTCAACTTTGATGGATTTTCTAGAATTTCTTGCACAATGCGAAATTCGGTTGGTTTTAACTAATTTGAGATACATAATAAATGTTCTCATTTACAAAGCATTCAGCTGGTGTATCTTAAAAAGTTAGGCAACAAACTCTTAAAGAATATATTTTAATTTTATTGACAATAATTACAGAATCTGTGCAAGAGTCTCTTGAGAGGCGTTTTGGTCGCGTCGGTGGTCGCATTCCCGTCACTCCGTCTGAGTCTTTCCAGAAGAGGATCTCTGGTGCTTCGGAGAAGGATATCGTACACTCCGGCCTCGACTACACTATGGAGAGATCTGCTAGGGTATGTTTCATTTTTCAACAGTGTGGACTATATTTTTTGTTAGTAAGAAATCGAATTATTGATAAGTTAAGGAGCAAACTAATTTCAGTAACATTTTAGGTACCCTGAATGTTTTCATTATCAATGATTCTGTAGGACTATTATTATATCAAATTGAAATATCTTAACATAATGTGTTGTTTTCCTTTATCCTAAAAGTTAATTCTGTATATTACTGTAAATGTTTTGTATGGTATGTTTTTAGTGATTGTGTATTAGTTAAATTCTTATGGCATGTTTATAATTTGTAATCATTAATACAGGCCATCATGAAGACTGCGATGAAGTTCGACCTGGGGCTAGATCTGAGGACAGCGGCGTACGCCAACTCCATCGAGAAGATATTCACTACATATGCTGACGCTGGCTTGGCGTTCTAAGTTATTACACGAATTTAAAGTATTGTCTGCATTTTTAGACTCGATATAGTCCCCATTGCACTTAAGTGTAACTTTTAAGACATTATAATATTCACAGTATTTCTTCTTTGTCAGATCATGGCTTTTTTACTTTAATCGTAAGGATAACAATGTTAAACATTTAAGTAAACTTTAATTTTCCCATTGTGTATTGTCTTCAATTTCGAAATAAAATTGTTTTACTGTTATTTGCCTTATTATTTATAACCTATTGTCTTATGCCTGTTAATTATAATCATTGTCAATCTAATTTACATTGACAATCTGCCTTCTAGAAATCGCCAAATTGGGATTTTTGGTAGGCAATAATTGGATATATTGATTATAATCAATCACCCGTTATTAATAATTATTAATACCCGGAATGAGTAAGCTGGTAACTGAAAATTGAAGGACTCACTCAGACAGGCTATATGTTTGTAGTTGATACGTCAATTGTGTGATCGGGTTTGGATTGCGACTTGAACTGCACTCGTGAACTGTACGGACGTATGTATGTACGTGCATACATAGGTGCTTTTTTTACGTCCGTACAGAGACGGACGTAAAAAAAAAGAAATTTATATATACGATTTATTAATGTTATATAAAATATTTATATTATCGAGATTACTACCTTGTAGAAATCTTATAACCTTTTTTAGTGATAATGCAAATATGAAGATTTAAAAAAATTCTTCATGAAATCTATCAATTTGAAGTACCAGACTTTCTTTATATAGTTAGGGTCATATAGCATATTCTCACGTTGTGAAAAGACTCGTCCCAGAAGTGACTTATATCTGTGCAAAAGCAAAACCTCAAAATTACTCGCTTGCAATCTTAGATGGGCGTCATTAATGACGGTCATCTAAAATCGTAATTAAATTTATTGCATAGACTGGACAAGTGACTATTCAGCGAATTGTTATATACTCTACAACCCGTTCTATTATTTGAAGATTTTAGGTGGGTTAAGTAAAAAAATATTTGTTTATTTTAACAGGGGAATATGAAAACATGAGTACCTATTTACTATTTAATCTTCAACTGGGATTGAAAATATACTTTCAATGTTTTATGTTGCTATGGAGGTTCAGTTTCCTTACGATTACTATTTTACACTAATATTCAAAATTAACTTTACAATTAAAATCTTACTCGTGATCATAAATACAAAGATTAATTAATTTTGAAGCGTGCTATAGACAGAATAACATTGAAAACGTTACACTAAATACACTACACTAAAATAACAACACGAATAAAATACATTTAGTTACGGATTTTACACGTGTGATACGAAACGAATCATGGAAATATATTTATTAATTGGAAACGTCGGTAAGCCTGTTTGAATGCATAGTATGGAACGTGGTTAACTATATACGTGTATTAAGTCATTGTCATATCATGTCAGTGAGTAAGACATGTCAAATAACGAGATAAATTCCGATAAGTATTTTAGGAAGGCTTCAAGAAAAACGCTTATTTGCAATAAAATGTTTACAATACCATTAATATTTACAATACTGTCCACGTTAGTAAATGGACTATTAGCGAAAAGTGTAGAGCTTACGTTTGAATTGCCGGATAGTGCAGTTGAATGTTTTTATCAAGAAATCGAAAAGGACACGGCTGCCGCGCTGGAATATCAGGTAACATTAATAGCATAATTACATGTACTAAGCAGTTACTATAATAATTAATAAATCTCAAGAAGGCGGAGGAAATACTGAATTAATATAAATATTAAGATAACCTCAATCATTGACCTAAACTAGTAAAGAATAGTTTTTTAGTGGTATATCAATGACCTTAACATTTCAAAGTAAAAAATGACTTGAAAATCAATTAGAGCTTTATTAAAAATCTACATGTATTGAGAATTAAATTGTATGACTTATGCACACACATTAATTTCTAATAACTTTCTAACATGATGTTTAGAGTATACAGAGTAAGGAAATCCGTAGTGAATTTTATATGCAAATAAATAAAATGTATGCAACCTTGCAACATTACTTTGAATTATTTGTGTCCTTGTTTCCCCAATTTCTTTTTGTAACTGTGTAATTGTGTTTGTGCAGGTGATTACTGGTGGTCAGTATGATGTAGATGTCAAAATAGAAGCACCAAATAACCAAATTGTTTATCAGCAACAAAAAATGCAGTATGATTCTCACCAGTTCACTGCTCAGCAAACTGGTAAGTAGCAATGTAAAAATAATACACATATTTTTCATTATCAATACAAAACTGTGTAAACAAAGATGTTCAACGCTAACAATTGGACCTACTTATGCAAACAGGAACCAATCCACACACATGCCAAAATCATTAAAAATGTTGATGATTTTGAACAATATTATATTTATATACATATAACAAATTATTTTGTACAATATTGTATTGATTTTATTAAAAATAACCTAAAAATATACATAATACAAAATTTTGACAAAAATGGTCTTATTCTCAACACTGTTGTTGTGTGGATTGGTTCTTGTTTGCATAAGTAGATCCAATTGTAATTGAGAGATCATCTGCGTAACATAAGTAAACATTGAGTATTATTGTATTGAACATATATTTAATATAATGTTAGTTTGGAAGTTATTGTAATGTTAAAAGTTATATTTTCACACTATACTTACAGAAATTAGTGTCATTTTGTGGATGTAGTAATTTACTTTGCAACATATTCCAATAAATAATTAGGTTTTAATTCTTACAAAATTATGTTTATGTTGAATAATGCAGCTTTCTAATGATGAAGCAGCCATTAAAATTGCACAGGTTTAGAGGTAATTGATTTCAAGTGAAAAAAGAAACAAATCTTCACCTTTGTTAATGAAAATAAGATTTAAACAATCATTTCACATCAAATGAATACTAAATGCTAATATCTGTTGTTTAAGCGCTTATACTGAAATTTTTACAGGTGTTTATAAGGTTTGCTTCAGCAATGAATTCAGTACTTTCTCCCACAAACTGGTCTACATGGAACTGAATGTTGGACCTGAAACACCGCTCCCGGGTATAGGTGATCATGCTACCGTACTTACACAGGTATGCCAAATATATAAATAGTATAAAAAATTTAACTTCCTGCTGTCTATTGTAAATCAGTGTCTTTGCGACCTGCTTGCGTGTGGCACACATGACAAGAGTATCTAGGAAATGAAAGTTTTTAAGTGTCTATATGCATATACAGACCAGATGTTATATAGGGACACAGTCCTGTGTGACAGAAAAATGTCCTCTAACTGTATTACTATTTTTTTACATATATATGGTTAAAAGGTTTTTTGTTATGTGTATATATATTTTTTCAGTTGGAGGCTTCAGCAGAGGAAATTCATAACTCACTCAATAAAATTATTGACCATCAAACACACCACAGGCTAAGAGAAGCCCAAAGCCGCAAAAGGGCAGAAGATCTAAATGAAAGAGTATTTTGGTGGTCCATGTGGGAAACGGCAGCAATTGTGTGTGTTTCATTTGCTCAGGTCATGGTATTAAAGAACTTTTTCAGTGACCGACCGACATTATACAATAGAATGTAATGATAAAATAAATTGCCTGCGACTGCCACTACACAACTACCTCAAGAAAGTATCTTGAACAAATAAATATTTATACATGAATAAATATCGACCACTCAGCATATAAATATATGAGATAAAGAAAAGATATTTAGTTGAAGTTGTAATGTATTGACAGTGATGGGCAATATTAATTTAGCTTAAATTTATTAATATATATTTCACGGGCTATGTGTACTTTGATTTCAAACCTTAGACACTCATTATTACTTATTTTATTGATTTAAAATCTGAAATAGTTCATTTTTTAGAAGACATTGATAAACACATGGTAACTTGGTATAAAATCTTTTTATTTTGTGATTAATGTTTAAAACTATACAATAATAAAGGTACACAAGCATGTTACAGACCATAAAATCTAACACATTTTTAGATGCATTTATGATGAGATTAAAAGAAAAAAGGTGTAATTGAGGAATAAGATAATAGAGAAGTATATCATTGCACAAATTGCTAGTTCTTATGACAGAATTTTTAAAAGCTTCATCATTTTAGTGAGAATTCACTTTTGTCAGTTTTGTCAACAGTATCTTGTTTTAAACTTATTAATGCATTATTATTTTACAGTAATCATATACACAATAATAGTTTGTTAATCTATTATATTATTTGGTCAGTAATAACTTTTTATGCCACATGACTATCTAAAAAAGGACCAATAAAGCAAATACCCCATTGACTAAGGCACAAGGATAAGCAATAAGTGGTCTTTGTTCAGCATCACCTGACATTGTAACAAATAGCCTACTTGCCGAGAGTGCTGACCAAATTACTGCAACTGCAGATAGACTAAGACCTACAGTGCCATCCAAAGCTAAAAATACACCTAGGCCTGCGAGTACAACCATAGGTAACATACAATAACCTAAGACACTAGCCACACTTAGGACAGTGAAGACACCTTCTGTGCGACTCATGAGAGTCAGCAAAAAGTACATTAAAATAACTGACATTACAGACAGGCCATACACATACCCAAAATGAGCCTTATTTCCTGACAGGAAAAGACAAACTGCTAAAGCCAGGCAAAATGCTATAGGCCCCGCAATATCAGTATCTCTGAGCAAGAAGTTGGCATCATCGGCTTTAGATTGACCATGAAAAGGGTTCAATACGGCCAATGTTTTCTCTAAGATTCTATCAGGGTATATTTCAAGTTCATCTAACAAAGGTGGTTCGTCAAATTCTGATGTTTCTTGAGTTGTTTCACCGGGAATGGGTGCTGGAGTAAATATGTTTGTATTGTAATATTGATTGTTGTTTGCTGGCACACCTGGACCCTGGTCATATGAAAAATTTTGTTGGTCTGTTGGAAATGTCTGGAAATCTGTAAATAAAGAACTCAAATCAAATCTCTTACAAACAAACACAAGATCTTATTAACATTAAATAGTGAAATAAATTTATTGATTACAATTAACTTTACACAAAATGTTAATACATGTTGGAATATGTACACATCACCATCGTCAATCCATTGCTGGGGACGGCTCTCCTTTCAGAGTGAGAGGATTTAGGCCATAGTCCACCGCGTTGGCCAAGTGCAAATTGATAAACGTCACACACAATTCGAAAACATTTTTTTTAAATTCTCAAGCTTGTAAGTTTCCCCCATGATGTCTTTGTTCACCGTCGTACCAATTGTTAATTAATGTACAACACGCACATAACTTCGAAAAATCAGTGGCCTGAGGTTTGAATCTCAGACCCCTCGATTGAGAGAACGATATTCAACCACTAGGCTATCATAGCTTTTAAATATGCTGCTGCTCTATAATATGTACACACTGATTGACAAATACATATATTGATTCTGATGATGTAGGGCTGCTTGTAGACTCAACAAGAAGAGAACAAGAACAAGAGACATGAGGTTATTCATTAACACAGTGACACTTATATAAGAACTTAAAATTTGGATGAGTTCATATAAAAGCACTCTTTTGATTGGTAACACCAAATAAACTGTGCATAAATTGGAAATTTTGTAACCAAAACATATTTCTTACCTAGTGTTTGAGCAGGATCAGCAAAGGTATTTGAAGTATTGAAGGAATAGTTTTGACTATTATTTTGTTGCTGCCATGAGTAGTCATTGTTATAAGGGCTGTTAAAATTGGGGTTGGCCATTTCTCATAAATTGCTTCACCTTACCTATTAACAAAAAAAACTTAGTAGGAATTATGATGACCTGTCGGTATAATAATATAATGTTATTTCGTGTATCTATTTACCACTTTAACTTTTCTGGGTCTAAGAAAATTCACGCAAATGGACTTTGCTTGGCAGATATTACAAATTTTGCGAAATATTGTATTGTTTTACTTAATAAATATTACCAGTCGAGGTACATTAACTTCAAAACTACCAGCGTCATCTGTCGTTGTCAATGTCATGTACACGTATCTTTTAACTTTGTCTATGATGTTCTGTCAAAATTTTGCTTTAATTTATAATAGTCTCAGTTATCTGCCTATATAGCTGCGATCGCGCGGCAATTTCGCGTAGTTTAATTCAAGCTTATATTGATATTATATAGTAATTTCATGACCGAGTTGAATGCCAAACCCCTTCTTTTTTTTAATGCAAATTTTGAGCGTATATCTACGCTCAAAATTTGCAATTCAATTGCTCTTTCTTAAGTAATCTTCCTGCGGCGACAAATTCAACCAGCGCACTGATTGGCGTACTGCGTTTTGTAAGCATAATAATATAGAATATAATAATTTAGAATTGATGGCAGATTTCCTCAGGCGTCAGTGACCGTGTATAGTATATATACTATTACAATATATGTTATTTTTTGGTAATTACTATTTAAGCTTGTAGGTGTATAAAAATCTATACAAAAACCAAATCGTCGGTAGCTAAAATAAAGTCATGTTAAATTATGGCATTAATTTATTGATTTATGCATATTTCAATTATTGGATAGATACATTTAAATATGGAATGGTTTTACAGTATTAACTATGCATACACTTACAGCTTGCAGATAAAAGTACAAAATAATGAAAGTCAATTGTGATTGTGCCATTAAAACATGGCTATTACTGGTTAAAAAGAAAAGCAGTTTTAAAATTACAAGTCGATTAAGAATTTCTACAATATAAATGTTTAAAAAGATATTATAAAAGTTCAGTTCAGTTTGGGTTCAGTCATATACATGAAGCTCCATTAAAATTAACATACAATTGATGGTGTAATGACAATACCACTGTGTCTTATTTATTTAAGCTATTAAAATCGTGCAATTAATTAGAGTGAACACAAACGATCGTAAATTTGTAAGTTGTGACACACATCATTTAGACTGTATTTGGTTTCATTTAAACGGCAGATTTATCTACAAAACGACGAAAAATACCGAATCACGTGCAAAGTGCCACCGAATTTTTAATGTTCGAAGTTCTCAAAATTCGATAAAAGAAGCAGGCTGAATCTAACATATTGTTTTTCTTAGTTTATTTAATATTATCCATTAATTCATAGATGCTCATTTTTTAACACATTCGTTGCACTCAATGACATAAACAAAAATATTTAAAAGTAACGGAATCAAATCTATCTGGCGGATCAACTGAATTTAAATTCAACGTAAATTACGCTGCTTACATAATAATAACAACACAACTTACAGAATTACGTTCGTTTGGCCTCAGCCTTACTCTATATCATTGCACGTTACAGGAGGTCCATAAAATAAAAGCATTAAGTTTTAACCTACGCTGGTCACGATTCGACATTCTCAAAGTGTTTAATGCACCATTTCTCACATCAGCCTTGATATTATCGTTTTTATGATAAAAAGGCGGCATTTGAGAAGAATTTAATTTCATTATTTTAATTAAATTCCTTTTGAGGATTTCTTTTATGGACCGTCCCTACCACTAATGGTTACGTTTTTATAGTTACATGTCTGAACCTAAGTTTAAAATTTCGTCGATATAGGTACACTAAATACAAATATAATTCATAATAATATCTTAATTTGTATTGAATATTTTCCAAAGAAAAGAGTTATGAGATTAAATCATTACAATGAGTAAAGATAGACAATTTGATATAAACTGCCGGAGATTACATTTTTATAATAATATCGTGTTCCAAAAATGGTAAGTGATGATCATGCCAATGAAACTCTTTTCCACAAACTACTGTTAAAACCATGACAACAATTAAGACCATTAAATATTGTTTCTATTGATTACTCCTTAATATCCAATAAATGCTTAAAGTTTTCGAATCTATATAAGTATGTATATGTTTCGTTTTTTTAAACGTTTAAATATTCATAAATACCTTTAAAGTATGCTATCGTATTTTTCAATATATTGTTTGAAAATGAAAATATACGTTTTATGTCTGTCAGTGCTGTAAAGCAATCAAATAAATGTTTCTTTTTTCACTGTATGAAACTGATCGAATTTCCTTATTTAATAATAATATCACATAAACATAATAACACTAGACATCAGGATAGCTCAAAATGTATTAAAGTATGGTTTTATAAGTACTGTAAGTTGGGAGCGTCATAATCGAGTAGAGCTGTGCGCTGCATTGCAAATATAGAAGTATAAATATTTATAAATAATAAAGTTTAAAACAATAGATTCAGGTACTGCTTTATAAGTCACACCTTACTACAATACAATTGCTACCACATATTTTTACTCTTATAATTCTCAAGAATCGTAACAAAACACTATTATTATAATAAAACAAAATCAACATAACATTAATAAAAACATCTTACACTAACTTATAAAAATATATTAGAATCACCATAAATTATACAAAATACTTATATTTTTTTAAAATTGCATTCAAAATGAAATTAACATATAAATATGGAGTTTTAAGACACATTAAATTTTATTTTTTTAATCTGATTTGCATATCCGCAAAGCTAGCAAAATTGTCTATGCATATATCTAAAATTCAAGTATGCAATAGGCAGTTTCAAAATAACTGACATTTTATTGGCTCATATGGTTATTTGTACGATATCAAAACATACAAACGCTTAGAAAAATCTTCTGTCGGTTCAAATAAGCTCCTCTTAGAAACATGTAAACAGGCTTTTTTAGAAGTAAAGTTAAAAAATTATATATCTTATTTTTATCCCTCAAAATATACAGCGTTTGTTTAAAAATCGTCCACTGGGTATACGGCTAAAGCTGCGCGCGGGAACTGATAAAAAGATATGCCGACTTCGACACAATATTCTATGACATAGTACAACTCACTATTGTTTTAAACAACAAAATTGTGCGACAATGATACTCATTAAAACAAGATCTAAAACATGCCATTTACATTTTCGGAAATAAAACGTTTCTTGGCAAACTTGTTTCCGTTAATACTAGTCCGTAACTCACAACGACCAATAAATGCTAAAAAGCGGTAATAAATTAATGCAATATAAAGAATGCTACAAGTCTTAATGCCCACTTCAATATTACAGATGATAAGTTAAGTCAACAGTCATGATTGGATTATTGTAATGTAAATTTGGATCAGTAGATAGGCCCTTGAGTACAAAAGTTATTTATGTTATAATAAGTCAATATTATTCATAGGCATTCAAAATGATATAAACTTCTTGTCACGGATAATAAAAAGTATTTCAAATGGTTTTTTCTCTATTTATTGTATATTTTCAGCGTCCAAGAGTGCACATATTAATTTTCATAAACTTGCATTCTAGCATATTCATGAAATATACTCTTTCAACCAAGTGTTGAAAAATTTGACGAAAGGATGGGCATATCTACGTGTTTCAATCTTAGTATATGAAAAATGCTTATTATGTTGAGTACACTTTTAGTGCAAAAGTATTTCCAAGCACTTGTATATACATGCTTTTTAAACATCAATAATTCGAGGCTAAATACACGGAATGCTATTTATCTTTCTGATAAGTGAAATTTTATAGAATAACTTTGTCAAAACTACAGTACACAATACAATCTATAAGTAGATTAAAATTGTACGAATTTAGGTTAAAAGTTATATTAAAGATCTTTTAAAGGAAATGTTTCTTGTACATGTACTTTGATACATTAACACATAATACCTAAAACTTTAAAATAATTATATACAATCTATATTTTGTACATGGAGTATACAATTAACGGGTACTACATACAAATTTATGGGTCTAATTAATTAAGTTAATGAACACACTAATCGAGGGGATTAATCGCACAGTGTGTCAGAAAACTCTTGCCGAAACAATGAAACATTACTTATAAAAAAACATTCACTCATAATATATATCACAGATACCTAAGGAAGATATTAGTCGCTATTCTATTATCTTCGAGGTTACTTGAAGATAATTCCGCGTAAAACGTATATTAAAAGTCAATAAAAATAAAGCACACAATCTCAAGTCCCAGGCATTTCACTTAAACACTGCAAATGCCACGTAATATAATTATGTAAACAAAATAATTTGGTTTATAGCGATAACTAAACTTGGAAATAGTCACTCACAGTGCCGTCAGCACCATTATTAATACTGCTTTTGGAGTCCCTATTGGCTGGAACGTTTATTTTTTCATACCCCGCTGACGAGTCCGACCGCTCCACGCCGGAGCTCTCGGCGGCGTTGTTCAACTTTTCATACGGAGGTTCTTTTTTGGATAATTCGAAATATTTGACGCTCTCGTAGTTAGGGTCCTTTTTAGACCTCACAGAATCATATTTAGAGTCTTTTAATCGCACCGATTCGTATTTGGGATCCTTACATCGCAATGATTCATAATTTGGATCCTGCGTATTAACACTCTCATAGTTGGGATCTTTCGGCCTCACAGACTCGTAATTGGGATCAGATTCACTTCCAGTGCCGGTGTAGAACGGATCGTTCGACATGGACTCGTAGTTCGGTTCCATCGTGGAATCTTCGTTGTTGTTCCCCGGCCAGTTATTGTATTTTCCAGATCTCTTGTTAACAGTGGAATAAGTTGGTTGAACTTTGTAACCAGGCGCAATAGTCGCGTAAGGGGGAGTAGGCGGTTGATTCCTTAAAACTTCGTAATTCGGATCTGAATCGGAAGCATTGTTATCCGTTTTCGATATGTGTTCGTAGCCCGCGTCGCTGCTCATAATACTGTTCGGTCCACTATCGCTCACCATATGATTGAGTTTCAATAAATTATTATTAGTAAAGTGTGACTGCCCCATTTTGCCAACATCCTTAACGGTTTCGTAACCAGGATCCTGGTTTTGGGAGCTCTTCCGTTCCTTACGCGCTATTGTTTCGTAGCCGTGATTCACAGATTTCTTGCGGTCAATCGTCTCGTACCCGGGGTCATCTGGTCTGAATTTCATCGGATGCGAGTCAGATTCGTTGGGCGCTGTTTCTTTTAATTTCCTGACAGGCTCGTCTTTCCCTTTGGTTTTCTTCATCACTTTAGCGTACATCTCTTCTACGTTGCGCGAAGGGCTTTCCGTAGCTCGCTGTTCGGAGTTTATGCTAGTGTTGGGGTCTGCTGAAGAATAATCACTGTATCCGGGACCATCGATCGAGTTATATAAATTATCGGCGGGATTTTCTACCTGATCGATGTCAAAGTTGAGTTCCTTCGCAACTAGCGGTCGCATAAGGTCCCCGGAACTGAACCTGTGTTTCTCTACGGGGTAGTTGCACCCGTAGAAGTCCGACGAGCTGACGCAGCTATTGTTTCGCTGATGTTTTTCGTTGAGACTACGTCGTAGTTTGTCGTGACTGAAAAGATCGCCTGGAATAGAAAGTTTTGTAATATGATCATCTGTAATTTGTAAAGTTTATGCTCGATGATAAGTTGTAAGAGTGCATTAAAATCGTATGTTTAGATATGAGAAGTATTGAAATTAATTTGTTCCATTTATTTTTGTTAGGTGCTGTCTACCAATCAGCACTTGACCAACATGGCAGATAACCTTAAAGCATTTGCGTACTGAAGGGCGACCTGTGCCTAAATAGTAATACATCAATATATCATCAACCTAATAAGGTTGATGACAAGGGCTAATAAAAATGATTAAGAGAGGTCTCACATGTATATTTTAGGTAAAGGATGATACCCTTCATGCTTAAACAACGAGGGGGTTGATGAAACATGACGATGATGAAAAGGACAGATGGATTGATGGCACATGAGTAGTGGTGATGAGAGTGGGGGAAGGAGAGTTCTTTGTGTGGTGGCGATAAGAGTAGGGGAAGGAGGGTTCGTTAAATGGTGGTTATGAGTGGGGGAAGGAGGATTCGTTGAGTACTGGGGATGAGAGTGGGTAAAGGAGGGTTCGTGGATTGTTGACGATGAGATGAAGGAGGGAGGGTTTTTTTTTATATATATTAATGCAGTAGCAAACAAGCATGCTGTCTGTCTGATGGTAAGTGACAACTGTCGCCATGGACATTTGTGATCCACCACAGATAAGACTAGAATTCCAACTGAAATCGACCACAGATGCGTTGCTACCCCTGAGGACTACGTTGGAATGCCCCGTTAAATTTATCT
>DWRA01002768.1:0-13307 GCA_018250295.1 Spathilepia clonius
CGTAGCGAAGCACGTACCGGGCTGCTAGTAGATCTTATATATGTATAACATGAGGAAACTTGTTACTTCATTCGATTCGAACAATTTGTATTTTTTAAGACTTTTAAATCTTAGCAATGTTATACGTGTAATTATTATCTTCCTTTGCTACTCATCGATAATTACATCTGACATGAATATGAACTAAGAATGTTGGCTGTAAGTACATACCATTCATTGTTTTATTATTTATATATAACAAAAACTGTTAAGTGTAGTCGTTCTATTCAAATTGTCAGTAATCGTTATGTTAATACAAGCATTTAAATGAGTGATACACATTAAACTGGCCACCTCCCGTAATGACAAGGATTTAGATCAGGTACGAGTAACCTTTAATAAAGTTGTGAGACAAATTTATAAATGATAACAAAGTCGCGAGCCTTTAGTAGTACAAAGTGGGTAATCTCTAAGGATTACGTACGGACGTAGTATACAGTAAAACGCTTTGTATGACTTCGGGATGCTTTCTGAATATTATCAGAAAAATTCAGAGAATTTTTCAGAAAAGTCAATGAAGCAAAATTTATTGCCGCCTCTTAAAAAGTGCCGCCCGGGGCATGGGCACCATTTTGCCGCCTATAAGAAATGTCAACGAGACATGGCAAACCATATCCGCTCATGGGTAAGCGATTGCCTACTTGCAATATAGACCATATTCCATCACGCTGGCTAAGCGCGGATTGATAGACTTCAAGCAACTTTGATATATTTTTTTACGAAAATCTCAGATATTTCATGGGCCTCCTTACAATATTTATTTTACCTTCATAAGAAGGTTTGTAGCGTAAGCCATACAAATCACTTGACTTTAAGTTGCCTCTGTTGCTCGTCTGCATTTATAATTAACTTTAACTACTACAGAAGTCTTATTCAAAGTTGATCGCAAATGCTTTGTTCCCCAAGAAAACAAAGTTATTGTTACAATTTGCTTTCCTAACTTCGTTTGCTACGCTATTATTAAACGAAAATTTCCGAGTTGCGGAGTAGCTAAATAGTAAACATTTTAATGAAGAATTATAAAAAATGGATTTCGATAACAGCCTGCCGGATCCAACTAAATATAAATACAAAAATAAACTTGAATAAAATCGGTAGCCGTTTAGGAAAAGAATTACGAACACATGAATGTCGAAAATTCATTTATAAAGATAACGCTGTAATACTTATGATGCCAGCGTAAGAAGTATGAAACAGTCATCCCGTACAATGTTTCTTAAATGACTGATCCTCATGTCTATGGAGTTAGCAGATAGGGAAGAGACGGTCAAATGGTGGTCAAGCATATTGCATACAAAGAAGAAAAACTACAAGGTACGTATTGCTGAGCATTGCTGACCATTATTGTTGGTACTTTATGAGTAAAATATTATCTAATTTCAAATATAACAACATACGCATCAATGATAACCACTTACAATATTCAACAATAAATATGATTTTTTAAGTTGTACTTGTCATGACGCGTTCATCAACATCTAAAATCGACACCATAAAATTGGTTAGTTAATAAAAAGTATTGCAGAAAAGGCTACAAGGTTGTTTTGAACATTTTATTTTTTACGTATGATATGATACGGCATGATACGATGGGATATAATATGCTACGATTCTATACGATACAACACAAAATATATTATTGCTTTGTAATAATTTCAGTTCTTGCGCGTGTCCATTAATACGAGCGCTCTTTTTTATTTTTTGTCAGTAATGCCACAGATATAACTTTTTACGTGCGTACATAAGTTCACAGACATTCTTTACATCGTTAAATTATAATAAATATGGCAAAATCAATCGCAGCATCACAAGCTAAAACACAAAACTAAAATCGCTCTGCAGAACATCAGTAAGCTTTATGCTAGCAAAAAGAGAAAACTGTGACGCTATTGAGGTTGCAACTCTTGAGGTGGCATTAAAAAAACTGAATAATATATAAGATAAGATAAATATATTGTTATTTTTAACAATAATTTTATTTATTATGTTCCAATACAATTTTAAATATGAAGAAAAATTATATGTAAACATGAGTAATACTTCATCAACTTTTTGTTTAAATTGTTCGATTACAATTGATTCAAAGCAATAGAAGAGATTATTAGAACAATATTTAAGTAACCTTAGCTTATTTTGTCTATATAATTTGGTTTTTTATTAAGTTTTAAGGAAACTGTATGCATTGACAGGGATGGTACCGCTGCCTATTTCAATCAGTTCCTGCAGTTCAGTAGGACAGTGTGATGTTGGTTGAATTACATATGAGTCTTCAGGAGCGGCAATTTTGTAATTGGGATCAGGTAGAACATGTTCTACATGGAGATAAGTTCTGATGTCCATGGGTAACAGAGACCACTTACTATCAGGTGGACAACTAGCTCATATGCTCTAATTATATAAAAAATAGTGTGTTCTCTTTTTATAAGCCAATTCTTTTACATTTGAACATTTCAAGAATGATTTTTTTACTTCATAACATAACTGGATTATTTCTTTACTAAGCAGACAATAACCGCTGTATTGTATTGCTATTTAGTTAATTCTTTCTGATTAATTATTATAAGATGATCTTACTTAGCTGTACTATACTAGATTATTTTGTTCATATGTAGAAATTAAGCTGCTGTATATGTTATGAATAAACTATCAATATTTTTTGTAATCTGCGTAACAACTGATACATAAAAGTAAATAATAGTTATAAGTCACATTGGTTTATTTATAACATTTTAATACATAACGAGAAAAAATCTGTGCACCCATAGATAAGCAACTTTAGTTTGTAGAAAAATATCAAATTGTTGCAGAATTATAAACAATGAAACAGTGTTGTTTACATTTTTAACTAAATGAAATCAGTGATACACAATTATACCCAACATTTATCATTATCGTATCATAATACCTATATAGTAACAATGCAACAAAATTGCATTGAATTGATGATATGTTTTTAGTAATGATATAAATTTTACAATGTGACTTTTTATTATGTAATATTATAAATACATTTAAGTTTAATTACATGTTACAATAATAAAAACTGCAATAATTTGTGTTACCCACAAATAGTTTAAATCCAATACACAATGGACTTATCAATTACTTCATGTTGATGTTCAATATTCCTATGAACCAACTTTTGTTTGAATGAACGCTGAGCTTTGATGCTTTACACATGTTACACAGAATAAAAAAAGGAAAACACAATTACCAGCACTGACACCAAGTGGAAAAAAATAGTTTAGAAAACTTTGTCCTCAATATTTGGTAAACATTTTGTAAAAACGTTAAGTACAAAGAAAAATTAGCTATTCGCGATACAGCAAGTGGTGGTTTGGTCCATATATGCTGTCTCTCCCTCGCCGTGATAATGGCATATTTCGTTAAAACTAGGAATCCTGGCAGTAACTAGTGCGTGGCATACTTCTCGTTTCGTCGTAAAACAACGCGTTACTCCTACGCTACACATACCTGATAAACGATGGGCCAAGCATTGCTGTTGGCGATGTCCATGTACTCCGCCTCTACGTTGTTTGAAGTCATCTTGTCGTCGTTCATAGTAAAACTATATCATTTCAGCCTGGTACGAACAAAGTATCGGTATTTTGCTACAGCCGGATGCCGAAAACTCGCGGGTTGCGAGTGACGATACTGTTCTCACGCGTGACCACCGACAATGTTCAGGATTTATTCAGACACATCCGCAACTGAAGGGAGTCGGCGGCTAAATACGCGTCGCATGGAATACTCCGTATAGATAGGACTTGAACGGGTTTGTCGTGTACTATACTAGCTCGCCTTCCTGCCTGTCTTGAATTGATGCACCGCTGTGCTGTCTATTTTGATGTTGTCAGTCTATGTTTAAATTTTCTCCCAAAGAGTAAAGAGTATAATAATTTTTTACTACCAAAATTACGTCAGTGTTTGCCGTAAAAAATGTTATAATAAATTAATGCTTGTTCTCTAGCTTATATACTACAAATATTCATACAGAAAAATAATAAATATACCATATTCACATACTGGACTTATGGTATGGTAGACGAACATATAATGCAAATATCTTAGTCTCGAGGACTTCTTTAAGAAGTTGGTTACAGATATCCTGCAATACGGCGTAAGTAACCACGTATCATCTGATGAGCCGTAAGTTCGAATGCTACTTCAATCCTTCTTAAAAAAGTTTTTTAAGTCTTTTCTCAGTCTTTTGCCCTTTTGTAAATTTTTTATACTTTATAGTAGTTTAAAATTGTTACTTCGTCATTTTTTGGACTGTCGCACATAAATGACAGAAGTTTATTAATCAAGAGATCGATTGTTACATTATCTTCTGGTCCAAAGTTTGTATATGTATTGCTTTCGCATAAAAGCTACTATCAATGCTAAATAATTACATAAAGCAACATTTAAGATTATTTATTCTGTATCTTGATTTGACTATTTCTTATTCTCTTTGATCTTGAGTGTTGTCTATGAATTGTAATTTGCCAACTGGCTGGAACTTGGAACTAGGCTGGAAGATAATGGATTGTGTTTGATTTGACATGTAATTTCGTCGTGTCGATGGCGCAGGTCGACAGTATTTCAGTCATATTTAATCAGTAGCACAGAGTGTATAATCAGAATTACAGTATTATCTCAAGTATAGGTTATTCCATCAATAGATAGGCATTTTATTCTGTAGATAGTCTTGTTATATTACATCAATTGTTTTTTCCATTCTGTTCATTATTCTTTGTTGTGGAGTGTTTGTAGGATCCACTTAGGATTGATAAAATAATGGCCTCACCGCGGACCCGACGTAAATTGAACTCCATCCGCACTCAAGATGATAACCACGTAAGTAATTTAGTACGAACACCAATCCGTATGGTCTATACGTCACCATAAGTCACGGTATATTTGTAGATTCGTGGATTTTTTTTGTAGAAGTGCTTCGAATGCGGCAGCTTGAACCCCCAGTGGGTTTCCGTGACATACGGGATCTGGATTTGTCTAGAGTGTTCTGGAGTTCATCGAAGTCTCGGCGTACATCTCTCGTTTGTTCGTTCAGTTACCATGGATAAGTGGAAGGATATTGAGTTAGAAAAAATGCTGGTATGTATATTTATATAAAATGGAATTTATTTCAATACTAAAATAAGACAGAATCTAGTTACATGTCTATCCTTTAAATGTACTTTCATGCATAATATTTAATACCAGGTAGGGGGCAATGCGAAGGCACAAGCTTTCTTTGAAAGCCAACCTGATTATAAGCCAGATATGAAAATCCAGCAGAAGTACAACACTAAAGCTGCAGCAATGTATCGTCAAAAGGTATGCTTTCTTTGCTTATTTGGTGTTTTTAAACATACCTAAATAGAATCATTAACACTGTTTAAGTGTACAATATATTTAAAATGCTGACAAAACATTACACAATCACAGTTAAAACACTCTTAGCGTGTGGAACCTGAGGATTGAAAACTATCATAGATTAGTTAACACAATAAACTCGGCACAAACTTGTGAAGGTGATAGGTTTTGTCAAGAAACTTATATGTGTGTATGAAAAATTGTATGATTATGTGTATGTACCTGCTATTAATGTTAAATCAGATCACCCTTTTAGTGTATTCCTCTTGATTTAAACGGAGGTATATGATGGGATGAAGGAGGCGGCCCACGCTGTGTGGCATTGGAAGAAGGCAGTGTTACAAATTCACATATTACGTAAATGGTATTTACTATTAACTGGATTTTCAAATTTCACTATTATCCCCGGGCAACATATTTAGAGAGTGGCAAAATTTAGGAAACCATGATGGTTTTTTTGTCAACATTTTGTAAATATTGGTTATTTTCATCACACAATATAATTATTATAATCATATAATATTTAAGTAATCCAAGAAATACATTCTCATTATGATTATTTATGGCAATTGTTAGGTCTACAGTTGAATCATCTTACTCTCTAATTAATTCTTGTACATAATTTGTTGCATATTGCATTTTATTAAAGAAGGTACAGGTAATCAAATTTTGTTATAAATCAATAGCAATAAATATTTTCATTTAAATTTACAAACATAATTTAAGTAAGTTTCAGTTTATGTAATATATTCTAAAAAATATATTGAAATGCATATATTGTAATGTATTAGATAACTGCACTTGCGGAGGGTCGCAGTTGGAGTCCATCAGATTACAAACCTGAGGTTATGGAGAAATCATCCGAGTGGAATCAGCGAGACTTTTACTCGTCCGAGGACAATGCTTTCCACACAAGTGGTTCCGACAACAACATCAGTTACCAGTAAGTGTCATAATTTTAATTCAATGTTAGCAAGACTGCACTTTTTGTCTCCATAATAATGCTGCACATGAAGCAATAGTTGTCACACAAAATATTACGTTATACTATAGAATTATTCTTAAAAAAATGTGCTTTATCCTACTTGGAATGCACGTTCATAAAATCTAACAAGTGTTCATCATGTATTAGCACATAATTTGTTGTCACACATGATGAAGATAGTCCCCAGTGAGATTTTTATTAGATTTTTTGTTGGCGTGTTTTCAGCATACCACAACAGATTGTGTTAGAAGTCATCTTACACATATTTGCAAAGTTAAACATTTATATTTTTTTGAAATATAAGTAGAAACGTTTTTTTTTCAGTTGAAAGGTATCAACCAATATGTCTATCAGAGTTTTATACATATGCAAGTACATGAACAGTTTTTTTTCACTTTAGGTATGTCATCAATCGTAACTGATGACTACTAATCGTAACTAATAGGAAATTAGTTGTAGATACGATTGTATCATGTAATCCTACTTTACACTACTAAGATGGATTAAATGGACTTTATTTGAATAGAGAAATAAATAAAATAAAAATATACGAACCAAAGAGACGTTTTTCTAGAAATAAGATAAAAATAAACTTATTGTCTAAGTGAACATTTAAAACTACTATCCGTATCTGTAATCTGGCAACTTTACATAGTTTCGACATATTTAGTACCTTGTATGTATTATACTCATGTTAGAGGTAGAAATAGTCATCAGTCTTGCACTTCTACTTACATATATGCCTATTGACAAATATCGAACAACAGACGTATGTCTGAGTTACTATTACGGGTCGGAATAGCTGTGCCCACGCGAGGCCAGTCGCCGTTCTCCAGGCCTTTAGTTAAGTGATGACGTCACAAGCTCGACGCAGAATTAGATCTATAGTCGCCTGCTATTATCCGATTTCAATAGTCAAATCAAAATAAAAATATAACATAACGTATATTTCGGCCGGAATGGGCCGGAGGTTTAGCCGAAGCCGAAAGCTTCCAGCAATTGCAGAAATTGATCGAACTGTTACGGATGCGCGAGACCGCTATGGAGAAAGTGACACGCAGCGGGCACACGTACTCTCCATTGTGGGCTTGCGACACCTATTGTGTTTACTCTGTTGTTAATTCACTTTATTTAGAAATGTGATCCATTTTAACAAGTTGCAGAGTAATTTTAATCAACCCCACAAGTTGTTTATATACAAACAACATAAACCTTTAATGTAAAGATTTTTAAAATCTTTATACCAAATCTGGAGCGAATTTTCTTAGGGTTTTGAAACTTTCGATTTCATCTGAAGCTTGTGGCGATAACATATTAATCGACTTCGGTGACAAATCGATCTTCGATCGGTCACTATTTATTAGGTTTACCTCAAAATTGATAAAATGTTAGGAAAGTTCTTGCGTTTGTCTCCACTAACGTAATCATATATCATACAAACGCTGAATATTTGTATGCTTCCAATTTATCTCATAATATTTGTATGGCCCGAATATCATGTTACGTAATTTGGTGAACGTAAAATACTGAAGGTTGTTTGTCAATAGCAGCGAGTACGGTAGCGGGCGGTATACCGGGTTCGGCAACTCGCAGAAACAGTCGCAGTCGACACCCATGTCGCCAATACACAGCGGCAACGAGGTGGTCGACAACACACTTGCATCACTCGCCTCGGTACATACTATTCTATTACTATTACTAACAAACATTACGTAGATACCTTCTTGAATTTTGTAAACTATATTGTGTCACGAGTCTATTGTTAAGGACTATTCTCATACTAACAAGTACATAATATATATTACAAGTACGTCGTACATATGTATATAAAAGCAATATAGAATGAAATCGAAACTAACAAAACAAAGTTTCGATTTCTTTTTAATTAACCGGCTTCCTTCTCCGAAGGAAGAGGTTATAATATTAGGGCTATGTTGCTTTTAAAATAAGTTAAAAACTATAATACTTTTTTATGGATATCTTTTGACGTTATTTTTAAATTGTTCAGGGTTGGTCGATTTTCACATCATCAGTGACGAAGGCTGCCCGAACCGCAACAGAAAGTGCGGTGCGCTACGGAGGCATCGCCTCACAAAAGGTTACCGAAATGGCATCTACAGTCACGGAAAAGGTGTGTAAATAAAAAATATATGAACTCGAATTTTGATTGGTCTATTTAGTAGTTTAGTTGAATGTTAGGGACTTTTATTAACAAACTATATGGTTTTAAAAAAGTCAATAACGCTTTCTATGTCAAGCAAAGTGGCTTAATATGGAAATCTTAAAGAAGTCTTTAAGATTGTGTTACAACAAGCAGAGCCCCTCGGTTTCAGTCGTGTTTTAAAAAATATAACACAACATTAATAAAACTGGTCGCGCGCAGTTTTTTAGCTGTGATTATTTTAATGTGGAAACTTAGAACATTTTCTAAAATAAAAGTAGTCTATGTTACTTCTAACATAACACCAGCTATCTGCCAGTGAAACCTAAACAACTTTATTTTTTAAAGTTATGTCCGGTTTAGAAATTACTTATTGCTGTAACGTTGAAAGAAAACACCGTGAGGAAATCTACACACCTGAGAGTTGTTTAAAATAACTGGTCTCAAAAGTGCGTGAAGTCTACCAATTCACAATTGGCCAGTGCGGTGGACTATAACCTAAACTTCTTTCACTATGAGCGCTCCATGCCCAGCAGTGGGATAGTAACGAGATAATGATACATAACTATGATTATTGGACAGTGGAGACCTGAGCCCAGCTGTGGGACAGTAATAGGTCAATGACGATACACAACTACGATTATTGCACAGTGGAGACCCGTGCTCAGCTGTGGGACAGTAACAGGTAGATGACAATACATAACTACGATTATTGTACAGGTGAACAACCGCGGTGGTTGGAGCTCGCTGGGCGGCGCTAACGACACAAGGCGCATGAGCAACTCGAGCGCCAACTACCCGTCGCACAGCTACGGTGCCATGAAGAGCTCCACCTCGGAGCCGTATTCGCAGTGGTTAGTCTGTTGCTGTTTTTTTATTTATTTATATGATGGAGTAGCAAACGAATAAGCAGTTAACCTGATAGTAAATGGCAACTGCCGCCCATGACCATATGTAATCTATCCCAGATAAGTCTGGAATCCTACCTGAGTACGACCACCGATGCGTTGCAACCGCTGAGGACTAAGTTGGAATGTCTCGAATAAGTGAGTTTCACTTACCACACCCTCGAAACCAGAAGACAGCAGCGCTTAACACTGTTGTTATTAGGCAGAAATAAGTGAGGCGGTGGTGCCGCCGGAGTCGAACTACAACGGGTTCTACCACCTTTTAAATTATGTTTACATACTCGCCGAATATATACGAACATTTACTTCTAAACGTGGAAGAACTCTGAAGTTCGATCCGACGGCACCACCGCCGTCTATTTCTGCCTAATAACAACAGTGTTAAGCGCTGCTGTCTTCTGGTTTGGAGGGTGTGGTAAGGGCGACTTACTTATCCGAGACATTCCAACTTAGTCCTCAGCGGTAGCAACGCATCGGTCGTCGTACTCAGGTAGGATTCTACTCTTATCTAGGGTGGATTACATATGGTCATGGGCGGCGGACTGCATGCTCGTTTGCTACTCCATCATATATAAAAGAAGTACCTACATAAAGTAACCAGATGTACTCTGAATTCATTCATTTTATGGTAACGCATCAGTCAATTATATGCCATGTACACAATTATTGCCGTCATTGTGTGGTGTCCTTGTTAGAGATAATCAGTGCAATCTGAGCTTATTAAGTGGTTGCCTGAACTAATGACCGTGTTGACATATCCGTTATAGTTCAGTCTCCACTTCAGACAAATTTACATTTGTATATTCCCATTACTTGTTAACAAATATTAATATGGTTAATTCTTTATATTTGGATTTATTAAAACATAATACATATTTGATAATTAATAATGGTGACCAATGATGTCCTTTTCAATTTGATACAACTTTTATTGAGGAACATTTCAGGCTATGTAGTATCGTGTTACGATTTTAACGACTCACTGTTTCTAAATGATAGTGTAACTATGGACCACTAGTTATTTTTGATGAAAATGTATTGTTAAGGGAGACGGCTGTGTTCATCAACTTTTGTAACAATTTACAGGAATGAACAAACTCAGCCGTGGAAGGACTCGGTGGCTACACGCAATAATCTCGATACTCGCGATTTGTCCACTGTTGGGGTATCGAGCCCACCACCAGACATCAAGAGCATAACCATCAAGAAGAAGCCAGATGACGATTCTTGGGACTGGCTCAACAATTAGATCTGGTGAGCTCAATTTATTGTCTTGATATCAAATCTTACTACCCGTTGTCCTATTTTCCTGTAGGAATGAAGCATTTTTCCGCGGAAAAAAGTAGCCTATGTTCAGCAGGAATGATGTCGCTTTCTAGGGCTAAAAGATTTTTTCAAACGGTCCAGTAGTTACGAAGCCTATTCATTTCAAACAAACAAACAAAAAGTCAAATCTTTCCTCTTTATAATATTAGTATAGATAAGCTTTTTATTGAGTTGTATTGGTTGCATACACTCATTGTAAAAAATTATAAGAATGTAATAAGTAAATTGGTAGTTCGTCTGTGCATATCAAAAATAACTACCTATTAAGTGATGCTGAAATATGATATTGAGACATCTACCCTATGCTAGATATGGTAGCGCTACAGTATTCTGGTTTGTATGATGTGTAACTAAAGGGAGTGTAAGGAGAAGCACAACCACGTGTTTAACATAGTCATCAAGGGTGACAGTCCCCCTGTTGTTAATCTCAGATAATATTACAATCCTATCTGATTATTTTTATACATGGCCACGAAAGGTTTAAAGAACCCGCTGTGGTAGGACTCCGGCGGCACCACCGCCACACCTATTTCTGCATAATAACAGCAATGTTATGCGCCGCTGTCTTCTGGTTTGAAGGGTGTGGTAAGACATGCTTTTTGGAGACATTCCAGCTTAGTCCTCAGGGGTAGAGGCGCTTCTGTGGTCGACCTGAGATAGGAATCTCATCTTATCTGGGGTTGATTACAAATGTCCATAAGTGGCAGTAGCCACTTACCATCAGGTGGACTGCATGCTTGTCTGCTACTTACATACTACAAAAAAAAAGAGGTAGTAGACACTTCCCATCAGGAGTTAAGTAACTCTATAACTTTCCTAAAATAGAATGTCTCCTAAGGATTACGTTAAGTATATTGCCTCATATACTTAAGGTAAAATATGTGTACCTTGCCACATTTCAAACCAGATTGTATAATTACAAACATTATTGGAAGTTAATTAGATAGCTACAGACTTAATAAAAGGCCTATGAGTTTCTAACAACATGTGCATGTCTTTAATATTTCAGATTACCAATCTGCAAATAAGCTGCTATATCATACTGCTATCGTTCAATTCTCGTTGAAACTTTTTAGACATGTAAGTTTTACAATGTAAGAAATCTATTCTGCTTCTCAAGAATGTATGAATAATGATATATTATTATGAAATAGTGCATTTATAGAATGACTATTGATTTTAGACAAATTTCCTCAATATATTGTATTGAATAGAAAAATTACTTCACCAGTATCGGAGGCCAAATTAAAATACCTATGTAAATTTTTTAATATAAGGAACAAAATAACAGGTCCATGCAATAATGTAACTCATCAATAAGATCTTTGTGAAGTTCATATAAACTAATAGTTAGGGTTGATTTAGTCTGAATGAATAGTTTCAGTGATCTGTAACAAGTGCCCTTTCAGTGACCCTGCTGTGATAATTATTCTGCAGCATGATGTGATGCCATTCATGTCCACAGATTTAAATCATACGTGCAACGAGCATACAATTTATGACATGTGCATGTCATTGAATGGAACGAATATGAATGCTAACTTTAGTTCTATGGTTTTATCTATGGTTTTATTATCTTTTTCAGTTCCATAAACACATTGGAAATAGATTAATTTTGAAGTTGAGGCCCTAAATGGTGTGTATATGATTTAAATCTGTGAATTGTGTCAATAAATAATTATTATTATGATGATTTTATTTTTGTAATATAATGTTGATGGCTTTAAAAAAGAAGCTAGCTATGCTATATGTAAATTAAGGGTAGAAATAAAAGGAGATCAGATTAGTAAAATAAAAATAGGAATTGACGAAATTTGTTTACATGATACATGTCAGCGTTTACATAGATTGTGATAAAATTAAGCACAAAAATCGAATGCCTAAATATTTCTCAGACAATTAGTTCAAGCATGTTCGCAATATGTTTTTACCAGCAATAAAAAGCAATATTTTATAACCTCTGTCTATTAAAGTGGTACTGATTCCATCGGGCCTATCCTATAGCATTTATAGTCACCGTTCAAATTGGGGTATGGATTTTAGACATTAAACCAATTAAATTAGTATAGTATTATCAGAAGGATTAAATGAAAAAGCTCATAAAAAATTGCATTTAGCTTCCTGGGTTACCCTTAAACAAAGTACTGTTTGGCAATATTAGTCCTGATCTTTATGTGAGTGAAATGTTTCTTGCAATCTGCTAACCAATAAAAAACCAACCTTCTTATCCCTTGGGTTTAGAACTGTGCTCAATAAAAATTTACTAGACTAGTTAAAATTACATGTTGCCCCGCGGTGTTCATTTTTAAACCTATATATCGAGTCAATTAAATTTATAACAAGAATGCAAGAAATGTACCTTACTCGTCGATATTTATATTCATAGCAGTTACATATTAGGACATATTAATCCACCTACAAATATTTAAATGAACATCTACAAATATTGAAAAGGTGGTAGAACTCTTTGTAGTTCGCCTCCGGCGGCACCACCGCCACACTTATTTCTCCCTAATAACAGCAGTGT
>DWRA01002769.1:0-13307 GCA_018250295.1 Spathilepia clonius
ACAGAAATCTAAACTCATCATTCAGATTTCTGTCTGACCGGGAATCGAACCCGGAACCCACTGCGTGTCAGACCGGTATGGTGACCACTCCGCCACACGGGTCGTCACACTATATATGCAAGGTTAGATCCTCAGCAAGACACATATTTAATCAATTAATTTAGATCTCGTCTGGATGTTTGTATATTAATCTTTATTTGTTCAATGGTTAATTATTCAGGCTGTTTATGTATAATTTAAATACTTACAAATATAAAAAATATATGAAGTAAATACCTAATTGTGTCCAAAATATATAATTGTCTTTGTTAATATTACTTTTGAAACATACCTTTTGTCCTGCAACAGGGTCACAATGTAAAATACATTGCATATTATGGAGAATATCCGGCATAATGATGTCAGAACACGTTTTCAAACAATCGATATGCCAAGCTACAGCTCTCCATAAGTAATCCCTTGTGAATGGTATGTTTTGTTTCGTTACCATATTATTTATTAAATGAGAAGACTTGGCCGCTAAGAATTCGTCAATTGGTCTTATAGTGCTGCAAAGAGCAGATACTAGCGAAATAACATCCTGGAAAATAATATATTTGAATGAATCATACACTTTATTTACGACCACTCGACTATAAACTTAAATGTACCTGTTTTCGTACAAATAATTCCGCTTTATATGTTTGAGCGTTTAATTCATCTATTAGTGAATTAATTTTCCCTTTATTATAATCTTTTACACACAGAAGACTGCACAATTCTTCAGATAACAATGTAAAATGTTCAGGTGTCCTACTACCCATTTCTCTGCAAATTAAACAAAAGTATATATTAATGTTTATATCATAATTTGTCTTGTACACACAATTTCTATGAATACTAGATGTGACCATTATAATAGGCATAACATTAATATTATTATGAAGAAGTTCTAAGACATTTTACTCACTTATGTTTATACACTAATTTGTGATCACCACACCGCCACTCACAAATCGCATTGCTGATCTTCACATATATCACTGTCAAATTGACAATGACAAGTATTGCATTCACGGCTTTGGATTCTGTCCTTTCATCCCCGTGAACTTGTCGTTATCAGTAAATAAAAATATTTTAAAATTATCGATTACATAATTACTCAAATATGAATCCATCAAAATTGACAATTAATCAAATAAAAAGTCACTTTAAATTTCGTTATTCTTTACATAGTACACAAACATGACTTTATTTAATAATTTCAAAGCAAAGCTATCGTCGCATCATCCGTGGGAAAGGATAATAAAAGATAAATACACTAATCAAATAAAATATGGACATAACTCTATATACAACCCCCCCTATCCACATACTAAGGAAAAACTTCCTGATAAAGATCGTTTAAAATTTACAATAATTGGCAATAGGATTACAAAGGAATTCAATTATTGTGTTCATTTAGTAAAGGGACTACATAAGTATAGATGGAAACACTTTGATAATCCCATTATTAAAGGTAGGTATGAGCTTTCAAAACTTTGTTTGAAATAACTAAATACAACTACACAATCTCGTTTAACATTAAATCCTTGTATCTCTGCTTATTGTTAATTTAATACTTACTTCCAGGAGTAACTACCGTGGAATGGCCAAAAATATTGAACGATCTGAAGATTCAATATGGTGGGTCTGCTTATTGTCTAAACAGTCAAGTTGCAGTTTTAATCAACGACAAGTTCCTGGGAGGCGAAAAAGAACTGAAAGATCTTATTGAAACCAAATACACTTACCATCTAATATTAGACTATTATAAAGAGGGTGTTGATCAATTCTCGAAGTTCATAAATTTATCTGGTGTAAGATCGTTATTTTATAATCTTACTTTAATTGTTTCACTAATGCAGACGCTCGATTTATTCTTTCTGCATTCTTAGGCCTGGATTATAATTTTTCATCTTTTGTGGATGCCATGGACATACACAAAGACGAATAGACAAACGCCTACATGAAAATCGGAACTGAAATAAATTCGTCATTTAGACATATTGACGACTGGGGATCGAACCCGGAATGCACTACATTTCAGACTGGTATGGTGACCGCTCCGCCACGAGGGTCGCCTTAGGAGTTACCCATAACTAACTATTCCTTGCTAATACAATATGCTAAATAGTCAATGATTTTTAACAAACTATGAACTGAACATTTTACAGAGACCGTGTGCCTACATGCATATTTCGATAAATGATGAACATACTGGAACTTTAATTTTTATGGTAAGTATGTAAAATCTGGGGCCAATTGAGCCTCACGCATTTTAAAGAGAGTATAAACATATTAAATCGGTATTATAAAGATACTACGTTATAACTTAATGATGTAATTTATAATTTTCACTAAGACTAGTCGTAACCGCAAACTAGAGGTTCATTCTTTTTTTCCAAGATTTTTCAAAAAAAAAAAAAATTTTTTTTTCAGCTATATGCAGATTTAGTACCTCATACGAGCGAGAATTTTCTTAATCTTTGTAAAACTACCAAAGGAGGTTACTCAGGTACACCTATCCATCGTATCGTGAAGGACGGTTGGATACAATGTGGTGGATTTGGTCTGAAAGGTACAGATTTGGCTTGCGAAAATTTCATAGTGCCACATGATAGACGAGGAGTACTTTGCATGGCTAATGATGGCAGGTGTGTTAATTTATAACAATAAAATTTATTCCACCTTTTTTGATATGTACAAAATCTGTAAGTGTTATAAGTTATTCATACTTATTTGCATATCTCTAATGCAGCAAACTATTCTTTATTTCTTATTATCTATCTTTTATTTCTATTAATTCATATAATTAAAACAACTGTTTATAGCGTGCTCATGTAGCGGCTCATTGTTACTCATTTCTACCAGACTCTGGAGCGAAATTACTAATTTTGATTTCCTCTTTATCTATATCTCATGAAGTAATATTTTAGTCTAATAATATCCTGTAATATGAATATTTAGGCATGTGGATTGTTCTACGCAATTTTTCGTTTTGCTACAACCGGCACCTTGGATGGCCCGTCAGTATGTAGCGTTTGGTCAGCTAATAGACGGAGAAACGACCCTGAAAGCAATCGAATCTGTACCCACTTGGTACGAATCGCCAACTTCGGAAATCGTAATGTACCAGACTGGTATTTTAAATTTAGAATGCCACGACATAATGATAAATAAAGGCACCAATGAATATATATTTGGGCATATTGAAGATCTTAATGCTTTAGGAGATATTTTATACGAGGTGCGTGTTTCATCGTTTACTTGACGTGAAATTACAAACTGTTTATTGAAATAGTTTAATAAGTCTTAATCAAAATATCTTTATAATTACTAGGATCTCATGGACAAAGTATTCTTGATAGCAGATCTTAGATACAGAGAGAAACTTATAAAGGAAGATATGGAAGAGATGTCGACCGAAGAAGATGAAGCGCATAACATAAGAGAGACTCAAAGGTTGATTATTTGCTCGTAAATCTATAAGCGTATTATGTAGCAAGAAAATAAAACCTACCAATATATTTTCAGGTTCTTGCGCAAAAAAGAAGAAATAGATAAGCTCCAAAAAAGTCAAGCTGACAATTTACGCTCAACAACTGGAAAACAAACTGAAAAGTCTCAAATAGATAATAAACGTCCATCGTCTGCTAAAAGCCAATCCGATAATCGCAAACGATCGTCCGCGGTCAGTGTGGATCCAGAAAATAACGAATTCGACGTTGAAATATATGAATACGAGCCTGAAGAAGAACCCTATAAACACGTGTCGCTTCCTGGAACACCCAGTCTCGTAGTTAAACCTGAAAAACCGTTTTATATACCCTTAACCGATGTACCTTACCCCGGAGATGTCGATTCTACCTTTGATTTGAAAAAGTTTGTACCTATTTTATTAATTATAGACAAAATTCTGATATATTCTTATTGATCACTGCAATACATATGGTACCGGAAATGATATCAAACCCATCAAGTCAAAGTCATTTATAAATTACTTGTAGGATTCAATTATACCTTAACTTAGATGCTTACCTAGCTATGGGCTTCTTTCCTGTCATGCGTGTATGTGTCCGCGCGGAGCCCGTATCCGCATGCATGTTACTAAAATCATATTCATACATAGACACTTCTTGTCCCATATGCGACATAAACCCGTGTGATAAAAACCCCCAAGTGACTCTTTCTATAAAATATTTAATGCTTTCTTCACCTTATAATATATATTTTATTTTCATTTCAGGATGTTAAGAGGAGACTATTGTTTGGAAAGTGACCTACAAGTCGAAGCTCGACCAAAGCGTACCGGGCAACGAGCCTCATTCATGTCAGACATGTTCCGTTTAGACGATTCAGAACCGGAATCGAGTAAAAAGTTTTAACTGTTTAAGTTTAAAAACCGTTAAATATTCGCAAATTTTATATAGCACTTAAATGTCCAATTAATTAATTCTAAATTGTATTAGTAGCGTTGATTACGTTATTTTATATAATATTATATGCTTTATTGTGTTGATTTTTATTGTATTTTATAAATGTAAGTTTTATAATAAAATATATTTTAATATGAGGTTTTAATACTTAAATTTCAAAACGTCAAACGATTGTTGAGGTTAAAGGTGCATATCAGTTACAACTATAGATTTTTTTTTTAACCATTGTACTAATTTTTTTATAATTTTCCCAGCTTCGTCTCTGGGTTCTGATGACGAGTTGGAAATTAAGAAATACTTGAAGTAAGACATTTTTTTATATTTTTTTCTATTGATACAAAATATTTAAAAATGTATTTAACACGCTATTCCGTCAATGATATTTATGCTATTATCAGCTCTCTTAATTCTTAATCAAGAAATTATAAATGAATATAAAAAATAATATGTGTTATTTTTAACAGGCATAATGTAGACCGAGTAAGCTTTGCCGGGAGCGTCGTTCGAAACATTGCAAGAGGTGTAGCGAAATTCAACATTTTCGAAGATACCAGAAAGTAAAACTTTACATTCGTTTTTCATAAGTTTTTACTGAAAAGTATTTATATACATATTTTTACTTTATAGGTCCGAATTAGTGACTGACGACGAGCTCAGAAGATGTAGGTAAGGACCTACTCGTGCCTACTTTGGTTTTTTATTATAAAGGTAATTGAAGTAGCAAAGGACCATACAGTTCAGCTGATGGTACCTAAGTACTCCCTACACACCCATACAACGTAAAACAAGAATACGTGCAGCGCGTATGGTTTTTAACTTGTTCCAATCATGATTGAACTTGATGCAATACTTGTTATTTTAATAAATATTCGGATATTTTTGTGACAGGATAGCGTCTGTTGACCATAAATCAAGAGAGGTTTCTGAAAAGTGAGTATCTCTATTTCTAAAAACTTTGTCTATTTAAAGTGTTTTAAAAACTTCGTTATTCATTATGTTCATTTAAACCCCATAACAATATATATATATATATATTGTTTTTTTTGCACACTAGATTTGTTTTTAATATCCCCTTTCCGATCGGAGGGCTGCTGGAAGATATTTCATTTTGAAATAAGTAGCCCTTTGTACTACGTATTTTTAATGTTTTTTTACTTTCATTTTTCTGTGTACAAAAACTTATAAATAAATAAATAAAACCACACACTAACACACTTGGATTTTTTCTGGTAAATATCAAGTTTCATCTACCTATATTATCTGTATTATATAATTCTGTATTATCTATATTATCTAAAGCAGCATTCTAATGAATTCCTTATTCGTATAACAAGAAGGTACCAATCTTAGTCGACGACGTTAATTAAAATAGGAAATTAATTTGTATAACGCGATATGCCCGTATTATATTTCCTGGAACGATCCTAGCTAATAATTTATATGCAGCCTGATCAGTTTATCGCTGGAATAGATAATTAAGAGAAGATTTATTTACTTAAAAGGGTATTTGCGTATTATTTGTATGAATAATCTTAAGAAATAACATTTCTAAGAGCAATGGACGATAATTGTGATCATAGAAAAGTAACTTTGAATTTTCATTTCGCAACTATAAAATGAGTAACTTTTTATTACGTCATAATTTATTTCATAAAATATATTATTACATAAAATTGAACAAAAAATATTGAACACGAGCTTATTGCTAGTGTTTCAATATTTTCTAATAAATTATAACTAGTAATTATTATAAAAATGAAAAGTAAACAAATGCTTATAACATAGTCTATGGAAGAATATCATGATAACAAGCCGTTTAGGCTCGATATCATTAGATCATTGAAAAGTATATACATACTATATACATACTAATATACTAGACATACGTACGTATACGATTCCAATTCGGTGTAAGAAAAAATAAATTACAATTTATAAGTGCCTCCGTAGAATAAAAAATAAATACATCTCATTTCAATTAATTTTGTACAGACACACACATTTATTTTATACAGACACTCATATTTGTATAGACACACACATACACACACATAAATACACTCGAAAATCCTTAATCTCCGAAGTCGGACCTTTTACCAATAAAACCATATAATAAATAAAAGAAGAAAAACACCATCGAAAGTTCATAATTCGAACATGGAATGCGGTATACATAATTCCACAGCATAAACAAGTTAGAGAAATCGTACGGAACATCGTCCGTCCAAAGCTGTTTCGTTGACCGTTTGACCTTGACATTAAAGGCAGGTGCACAAGATCCGCCTGTCAATGGATTCGATGGTATTTTCACTTTCTTGTTCGTTATTTTAACGACCCCTTTGAAGAGTTACTTTAAAGGTCACGATGCTTCGAAAGAGGGTGTGTGAAATGACGGTATAATAATATATTGGCTAAGTTTGAGATAAACGCACACGGGGAGTTCCGTACTACCTAATTTTACTTTTTTTATTTTTATTACAGCAGAATTAGAAGTATATTGCGTATGTTTAAAGTCTTTACCTATTACAGTTCAAATACATAAACCAAAAACGCTTTATTTTTTATTATACTTTTAAACTTTTAGTCCTTATCATTAAAGTGGTCATAACAACACATGTGTGTATCTATTACCGTTCAAGGTGGACACACAGCGGATAGACGTTTAGTAATTGGGTCCCGTTTTTATGTTCTTGGCAGGGAACCCTAAAAAGAACAAATACTAATAAAAATGTATAAATAGTTTTATTAACCATCTAAAAGGTGTAGAGTATCTACTATGTATGTAATTATATCTTTACGCTAATGCTGCCAAGAATATTTATGTGTTATTGTTGTTTAAGGGTTTATTGTTGCTTCAGTTCACCTGTTGTGTTCATGGTTATATGACCAATCTCTATAATATGCAATGTCACCCCTGATTAGGGTTGCCTTCCGTTAGTTTTCTAAGATTTCTAACAATTACAAAAGTTTTTTGAAATGTGCGTTCCGTTTTTTAAATGAGTACGAATTAAATGCGATTAAATAACAATAAATTTAAAAATTGATTTAACGAAAATTTACTTAACAAAAATAAAATAGATAAATCATATAATTAAATGAACAATACTAAGCGCAATTTTTTGATCTTTGATCAGCCATTTTATTAGCCTTTTTACATGTGAGACTAAATAAAAACGCCAAGTTTTTTTTACTCGATCAGCCAAATTAAGCGCCTTCACTGAGACTAAATAGAAACGCCTCACATATTTCCACACCAGTTAAACAACACAACAGCACAATCGCTATCGAATCGAAAGATTTCTATCAGTTATAAAATCTATGGTGGGCGATCTCGCCGATTTCGCTTGCATCGGCCTACATTCGGATCGTAAAGTTGATCGTTAATTTAACACAAGATGTACCCACGTTTGTAAATTGCAACACAGTTTGTACTATTCATATTCATCTTAAAACTCAATAGACAGTACGAAGTTAGATACACCATCAATATGTAAATAAATAACGCTTTCCACACTCACAGCCCCACGTGGGCCATGGCCGTGGGACACACAAAGACGAATACACATACACCTAAACCTTGAATGAACTCAAAGTTTCAACTAAACATTTAAAAAAACGAGTAAAAACGTAAAACATTGTAATCAGTTGCAGTAGCTGCAACCAATTAATCGAATCTATTAAAGATTTACTATTTTTTTTAAAACAACGTAGTTAATGACACTAAATTCAACATCATTCTCTGATACAAAAAATGTAACACATATCGTTATATTTTTGTAAAAATGTAACACATATCGTTATATTTTTTGTAAAAATGTAACACATATCATTATATTTTTGAGTACAAAAAATGTAACACATATCGTTATATTTTTGGTTGTAACATTCGATTTCTTTCCCCCAAGTGTGGATTTATCGTTAGCGCAGCCATAAGGCGTTTGTCCCTTTCACTTCTCTAATATGGTAATAAAGTACGCTAGAAATCGAGAATAACCTCTGAATATTCCGTCGTATGGAACCTGTTTCGAGATTATTATTTTCAAAAAATGTTATAATTGTACAAAATGTAGTATCAAAGGTTGGTTTATTTGTCTAAATTATGTTAAATAATGTTAAGTTATGCTAAACAAGACGAAAAGTGAATTTATTCGTTGACTCAGTTAATTCACGCTATTACAAAAACTAGTGACTTTTTAGAACAAACGTACTTACATAACATAACTATACTTAATTAATGCTATAAAATTATGCTAATTTTTACTTTAATAGCCTTGAGTTGAATGCAAAAAGATATCTTATAAGATCTAAGGATTCTAACAACAATAGTACAAAAAGTAAGACTTACAAAAAATGTAAATTACGACTTGAACACATGATGATAATAACAACTACTGTTTGTAAATGTATGTGTATACTGGCCGTGCCTCTCTGCTAAATCCGTAAAAAATAATATGACTTTTATATAAACGAAATTGTATACGTTCAAAAATTTTAACAAAGTGCGGCTCACGCAGTAAATGGTTTTGATTTTTTTGTAAGTAAATCTAAAAAATATCTAGAATAACAGTAGCCTAAGTCACTCCTTATGACTTCAGTTATTTTCCAGTAAAAGTCGCGTGATAATAGGTCCAGCTTTTTCGGAGACTAGCCAGAACAAACAGGCAGATAAACATGTTAATAACAGTTTTTCATTATAATTATCGGGTATACTTTCATTTAACGTTTAGTAAAAAGCAATTATTGTGACATTACAAACAGACATTTCAATATTTTATATGTATGGATTCAACCATTGTTAAGTTAAAAATAAAAGATGTCTGATATTTGGGTTTTCCCGTATTCATCATGTTAATTCATTTTTTTGCTGCATCATAGGTATCAACTTCAACTTATTGAAGGCATGTTGGGCGTTCTTAATTTAAATTAATATAACCTGTGTTTAATGTTTAATTTCAAAAACTAGCTTTAGATTACAAAAAAGTCACGTAAATAAAATTTTGATGCGTGATAAAAATGTTTCTTATAAAAAATCTTTAAAAAATAATTCTATATACCAGATAAATTTAATAAGTTTCGGAAAAATCCTTTATAAATAATCTGATAATTCAAAAAATATATATTTTTTCATTCATTCACATTATTATTGATAATATATTTATCTCGTATTATTGTACTATACGTTCAAATCTAATTTTTTTCATGTAAATCTTTGAATTTCATAACTTAATAAACTTAGTTAATTAAGAAAAAACAGTAAAACTACAACCCTTACCTTATATATTCCGTCCACGAGTTTCGTGAGTTCCTCGGTCTCCATCGCGAATTGTTTTCAGGTACCGCGGATGAATTTACACGTGATCCTTCATGGAGGACTTATAACACAAACAAAGTTAGACTGTAACACCATTAACACACTATTCACATTTCAAAACACCCTCTACAATTGATGTTGTTTCGTTAGCAATCACTTAGACACTGAAGACATCTGAAACAAAAAAAAACTACGTTAAAATCTCAATAGGACACAAATTTTATCGTAGCAAAAAAAATACTTCGTAAAAATTTAAAAACAAAACAAACAAAAAGTTCGACACACTTTTCAAATTAAGTCACTTTCATCAAAACTTTTTTACTTGGAACACAATACATATTTTATTTACAATCCAATCCTTCAATCCCAATCACAATTTGTCTTGCACTTCACTAACGCTTCGTCCAACCTTTTACGACGAATGTCCTTAAACAAAACAGTAGAATAACGTAACTATCGCACCTGTTTCGAACGGAGTGGAAGCGTGCGCTCAGTCCGGAGCGAGCGGGCAGAGTACAGGCTGTATGGTGTACAGCCTTCACGACACGCTGTCACTGCGTTAAGCGTTTAGAAATACATGGCGCGGGAGCCAAGTTGCAGAATATGTCGTGTTATTAGCAATAATAAATAACCAGACCCCGTAACGTCTGTTGCGGTCTTCATTTATGTTTATGTAATGTTTACGTAAAAAGGTGACAGAACTTCATAGATCCGGAAGCACCACTACCACACCTATGTTTGATTAATAACAGCGTTAAGCGCTTTTGCTTTGGAGGGTGTGGTAAAGAGAACATACTTACCTGAAGTTGATTACACATGTCCGTGGGCGGCAGTGTCTATGTAACATCAAATGGACTGCATGCTCCTTTGCAACTTCTATATTTTATTAAAGAAACAAAGGCAGTCTAGCTAGAAAATTTTAGCTCCAACTTTAGCTCAAATTAACGAGTTTACTTTTGTATAGCGTAGAAAACAATAATTGTATTTATTTGTATGAATTAATTTAATTGACTAGCTTACTGGGTAATAAAGATTGCTTTAATAATACAGTAATTCATTGGATTAATTAAGTTCGTATTTCTACTTATTTAATTTTTCCTAACGTTTTATTACGGTTTAAAATGAGTAAGTGTTAATCTAAAAATACATTCCGAAGCGATTGCAACTTTTTGACGTTAAAAATAAATGGTCTGATGTTATTCCACTACATAATACATGTACATTGTACATTATACAAAACAAATATGCCGAGATTTATGTATGTGAGCACGATTTTACCAGAATGTTGATGAAGGGAAAATCGTTCATAAAAGTTTCTATAAATTAATTTTATCCCTGATTGTAGAAGTTTATAGTATTATATAATGGCGTAAATTTAATTATCTATCTAATAAAAAATATGCACTGATAACCTAGTGGTTAGACAGTCAGCCTCTCAATTAAAAGGTTCGAATCCCACCCCTGATTGTCACTTGTTTGAACGATGAAAATAACATTACGATGTAACCTGTACGTATGAGATTTTTAAAAAGTTTTCAAAGGTGTGTGAAGTCTAATCTTCACTTGTCCAGCGCGGTGGCCTACGGCCTGAACCTCTCTCACTCTGAAAGGCGACCCCTGCCCAACTAAGTCACAATAAAAGTATTGACGACAATAAAAATAGCTACAAATTGTTTTCGATGTGTACGTTTTAAGGCACAAACAATAATATAATATTAACATCCGACTCTCGCACTAATAATGTGGTTCCGTTGATGTCTAAACTTCGCGTTCTCTGTTTACCACTTAATTGTTTAGATAAGATGGAATTTTGCCGCTCATTTTGCAACGAGAATGGTTCAACGAACCACTTGACAAAATCGCCTACTTGTGTGGAATGCGAATATATTTCCATAGTTTAACGGTTAATAATACCTTCCGAGACTGCAATAACAGGTGTTGTCTATCCCGTTCACAAAGATTTGCATATAACAATATTATAATATGCTGAGACCTTTTTCATGTCACTATGTCTAGTAGTGTGCTATGCTTTGTTCTGGTTTGGAGGATGTAGTGTGAGACATAATTATCCAAGGCGTTCCAGTTGAGTCCTCTGAGGAAGATACCCATCTGCGGCAAGCCTTAGGTAGGGTTCTAATCTTATCTGGTGTAATTAACACAGACGTCCGTGAGCGGCAATAGTCGCTTATCATTAGATGAAATGCGTTCACGTTTGCTACTTCAACTTTATAAAAAATACCACCGAACAAAAGCGTTTTCCTGCAATCGGGGAAGGTCTGGAGAGTACTCTTCCACGCTGCTCCAATACTTATTGATGAAGTTAATGCTCAGCTCGTATTGAGCGTTTTTAAACTGTTCCCATAAGGTATCATTTGGCAACTACCCTAAGATAACAACCGGAAGTAACGGCTTAGCTAACTTTCCGTAGCTCAGATGCGGCTAAGAAAATTTTTACTAGCGGTCACCCATTCCACTTGTAAACTCACCCGGCGTTGCTTAACGTCGAGGTTCACATCTAAACTCGCATGCGCCCCTGAAGATTTGCCACTGATGGTCCACCCATCCAACTTGGAACCACGACATTGCTTAACTTTGTGGATCGATTGAGATCAACAAAAGCCAAGACTTTGCACACTTCAATAACGATAAAACAAACGATTATTTTAATACACATCAATAGACGATAAAAGGCATTAAAATATATTTTTATTTTCGCACTGTAATTAAGATTAAAAATGCAATACGTGACAATTGAGGGTTATTAAAATTAAAAAAGCGAATTCGTGAGCTGAGAGTCGTGACATAAAATATTATGAAGCTCGTTACGAAATTCGTCAATGCCACGAGACCGATTGGCGGTAACAACTCACTCTTGTCTTACTACGGACGGGTGAACGAACGACCATGATCGAATTTCTGGTAAAGATAATAAACAACGTTATTCTGATATTGTGAATGAAATAAATTCTTTCTCTGTATAAATAAATACAATTGCTTTAGGTGATGGTCCGAGTAGCGTAGTGATTTTTTCTCTGTATCGATCTTAGTGGTTAACGTGGCGAAAAAGAGTCCAGGCAAGATTTTGGATACGCATTTCATTTGTGGATTTTATGTCTATTCTGTGGCTGGGTGTTTATTTTTTCTTTGTGTGTATCCATGGTACACATGACCCAGTTTTTTTTTTTTTATAAATTATCTAACGATAAGGCAGACGGGCTACCTGATGGAAAATAGTCACTGTCGCCTATGGACATGTGCAACACCAGAGGAATCGCACATGTATCGCCGGCTTTGGAGGAGAGCTCTTCTTGCACCTTTTTTGAAGAGCCCCATGTCATAGCGCGCCGGGAATACCTCAGCTCGTTCCACATTTTGCACGTTCGTGGTAAAAAAAATCTAGTATAACGCCTTTCCAACAGAAATATGCCAAATAACTAACCGATGGGTGAGTGTCAAATTTATCAATCTGATTGCTTGATTTCGATTGAATGAAATTACACTGAATGAACATCAAGAAATCTTGGAAGGCACCTTTAGGT
>DWRA01002770.1:0-13306 GCA_018250295.1 Spathilepia clonius
TTTTGATTTCTTAATTGCCAATATTTCGACCCAGTTGCATGGATCGTGGTCACGGCGGAACTGTTCCGCCGTGACCACGATCCATGGCAACTGGGTCGAAATATTGGGTTCCGCCGTGACCACGATCCATGCAACTGGGTCGAAATATTGGCAATTAAGAAATCAAAACATCGTATCGTGAGAACCCGTTACATAACAAAATGTATCAAATCCGCGATAATATCAGTCTAAAATCATATAAAAGGCTTGTATCAGATATTCATGGTATCAAATGTTTGTCGATCAAGAAATAAATCGAAGTTCAACTACACAAATTATTGATCCAATCTGAGTTAGTTCTGATGAGATCTGTGTTCAGACCGGACAAGTTTTCATGTAGTTACCAGCTGCCCCCATACAGCGGCAAATTCATATACTTATTAATAGTAAGACACATAGGAGTCTATATAGTAATTACATCTACGTTACATCAATAGCTTAGAAATCTATACCCTAACTTAGTTATCGCCGCAGTAACAATAGACAATGGCCGCTTGTCATGCCGGCCGGTATCCTCTCCGGAAATGTATGTATGCGTGTTGGGTGTGCTTGCCGCCTTTACTGTTAGAGGGCTGGTTAACTGGTATGTGGGACACGACCTTTATTTTTTATACAAATAGCAAAATAATACTCGCCTTGTATGAAGTAAAATGGTCATTACATCTATACCGTGAGGTAAATTTTGTTAAAATGTGAATTTTAACAAAATTTATAAGGAGCTATTTTTTTTGTAACAGTTAAAGCTCGAACCGTAATTCAATAGGATTTCTTCAGCTAAATACAATTCGGCCATTTATCTGTTATTCTAGTATTAAAGAGACGGTGTTTACAGTGCTATCTACAACGAATTCGACTCTCACTTGGCCTTGGCATCACCTATTACTATTAATAACGTGACAGTTTAGGAATGTATCAATTACACGATAATATCAGTCGAAAATCGTATATTAAAAAGAACAAATTTCTAGTACTATTTATACAAGTTCCCTCAAGTTAAACTCTAACCCTTTAGCAGTTCAAACCCTAAAGCACTTCGCAATAGACAATGAATGGTCTGCTTGTCATTCCGAGCAACGTCCTTTGCGGATATGTACGCCTGTAACGCGAGCCGCATGCGCTGCGCAGGGCTGACATGTGCCGATATAAGCATAATTTACTTTTCTTCCACATAAATATATGTTCATAGGCGTAAGTTCCGCTGGGTCAAAATATCGACAATTGAGAAATCAAAACACCGCATCTCTACTCCCCGTTGCATAACAAAATGTATCAATTCCACGATAATATCAGTCTAAAATCATGTATTATACCTATTACTTTTATTTAGCTAATATCTATCTCAATCGACACTCCAGATAATATTAAAGTCTAGCTAAGTTCGGCTACAAATGCGTTGTTAAACCTGAGGACTAAGCTGGAAGTCCTTTCAAAACGAAACACACCAGCACTTAACGCTGTTGTTAGGCAGAAATAGGAGTAGCGGTAGTGCTGCCGGAATCGGGCTACAAAAGGTTCTAGTACCTTCAAATATTGGATGGCAGGCCTAGAACTTACACCACTACGCTAGTCGAAAACGGATTGGTGGTGCATTTACATTTTATCAGTATCCATCAACTTTTCCAAATGCCATAGCGCTTCTATACAATTTCCATAGTATAAGGATCTGAAAATCCTTTGCAAATATGTTCCCCTTCAGGCTATATAAGATTAAGGTAATATACGGTATTCCGGCGTCATTGGATTACGAATGTCACATTTTTCGCGTTTTCTTGGTACTAGAAAAGGCTCTTTATCTCTATCGTAACATCTTTTGGAAGTTTCTCAATTTCGCACAGACAATCAAAAATTCTACAGTAAACTATAGAAAACTAGAAAATTTATGCATTTCGTTATTTCTGACTGGTGTTCGACGAAATGAATGATGAGATAATGATATATTGTCCGTTCAATTTGTAAACTTTTTAGGGTAGTCAATCTAGCCCCAGGTCCAGTAGAGTGTGGTACGGAAGACATACTTATCCCAGGCCTTTCGTCTTAATCCTCAGGGATAGCAATGTATCTATGTTCGTCTTCAGTCCTACTTGAAGTCACAAGTCTAAAGATGATTACAGATGTCCAAGGGTGGCAGTACCCACATACCGTCAGGCGGACTGCATGCTCGTTTGCTACTTCATTATGGTAAAAAAATCAAGATTGGCAACCCTATAGTACTATCCACTACAGGGTGGCGTTGGCACAGTGCACCGTGTCACAGCGACATTGGATGGGAAACGTTTCCGTTCTATTCTATTCATTTCTTAGTCATCCACTACCACTTAATGCACCGTGGACACACGCCTGTCTTAATTTGGGAACGGAAGAATGTTTTCGGCTGTAGATTTATTGTTTTCGCGTGATCCGTATTGGGTATTGATGATTAATAGCTTTCAACAATACATATGCTATTGGTCTACCGCATCAGTTGTAAGTTGTTCACTTACTCACTTAAGTAAATTAACGTAAAATTAATCTTAACGAGCTTATGTCTACTTACGTTGGAAATTTGACAATCATATCGCCAAGATTTTTTTATTAAATTTCAAACTTTGATATGAAAATTGGTTGAGATTGATGCTTACTAATGGGCATACGAATATAAATTGTAATCGCTATTGGTGCTCGTACGTCTTGGTGGTGTAGATGACCGCAGTAGACACATAACTTCGATGAACAGTACAGTTTACCTTCTGGATTTAATTCATCCATCTCGCCCGTCTCTTACAATTCCCATTAAGAAAAGAAAAGAAATGATATCTTAAGCCTGATGGCTGAGATGGCTTTACAGTTTTATAATCGTACTTATATAACATATTTTGATTAAAGATTGTAATAACACAAAAGGTATTGCGATCAACAATTGTGCTCTTTGTCTTAGTAACTATTGTAGTTCTATAGTACTTGTTCAGTGATAGAGTAGCCTATCCTAGAGAGAAAGCTTTCTTTAAAGCTTTTCTTTCTTTACTTCTCTTGAGTTCGTAAAACAAATAAAAAAATTAAAATGAAGTTAAATTGGAATATATACCGGCTGGTAAGGCTCAATCCAAATATTTTTGAAACTATAAAAAAGTACATACAACTGAACGTATACCCTCTTCTATTTTCGAACTTATTTAAAAATTAACAACCCTAAGTAACTTAACTTTTTGAAAGCATTACTTGAAGTAGTCGGAAACGCAACTTAAATTGTAAATGTAGGTACTTAAATGGGTCTTACATTAAAACTCTTAAACGTCGCTTGATAAATATTTGAGCTTTAGTTAAAGACTAAATTATAAGCTACGTGAGCTTAAAAGCGTCTACGCTACAACTTGAGCGTCGACTTGGATAAACACTCGTGCTAATTCCTATCCTACGGCGGTTTATTTCCTCGAGGTTCTCGAGCGAATGAGGTCAGTGAGAAATAAAAAGCACTGGAGTAAGGTTCAACTTTGTACCTATTTGTGTTTAGTTCCTTTTATGTAGCTGGGAGTGGCGCTGTAGCGGAATTGGTTGCTTTACCGAGTACTGTTCTCGCCGAGTTGTATGAGTTTTCAACGATTGAGCAATTATCCTTCTGGACGGTAAATGTGGTAATGTTAACTGTGTATTATTGTAGAAGTTTATGTGCATGGTTTGCCGGTGATGACCTTCAAAAGTACCTTTAACATGTAGTGTCTTCTGGATATGTTCTTAAATATCTTCTACAATAGAATTGTTTAACAAAGATTGTTAAGGGTTTTTCGTGTATGATGGAAGTAACAACCGAACGTGCTGTACACATATGGCAGCTGCGTGGCTACCTCTAAACAGTAAGTTGGAAGGCCTCAAATAAGTAGGTATGTCCCTTACTACACCCTTTAATCCAGAAAACAACAGCGCTTAACACTAGTGTTGTTTCACTGATATGGGTGTTATAAGGAGTGTGTTAAGGGCGAGGGTGTTTGTGAACTTTGTTAATTGTATAATTGTGTGCTTACAGGCTACTACATAGGGATACTAACAAATTAAAAATAGGGATAAAAATGAATGTAACACCCAGGATTAATTCGCCCTAGGGTTAGCCATATTGATTACCCTTCGCAACATATCCCGTGTCGTGCGACAGGCTATTCGTCAACATCGAATCCACCGATTGCGGTTTTAGCTTAGAGCGTAGGGCTGATGAAGAGTGTACATACAGACCTTCATGTACCTTTTTGTTATGTAACGGGTACTCACAATACGAAATTTTGATTTCTTAGTTACCCATATTTCGACCCATTTGCATGGATCGTGGTCACGGCGGTCATGTACCTACCTAAAAACGGACATTAAGTTATTGTTTATATTTCTTTATGAATACAACAACCATTGGTATCATGCTGAATCTGAATCCGTCTATTAGTACTGACAACATGTTTTGATATACAAGTAGGTACATAAAAAGCTTATTTATTTTGAATTTCGAAATACCCACCTCTCTCTAGAATTTATGTTAAATATATGGACAAAAAAATATAAAACTAAATCGATTATGGCAGAATCTTTATCTAACGAGATTTACTGATAGGGTCTAAACATTTTATTTTTATACCTCAAAATATGTTTTAAATTTTAAATGCCTCTGCTATATGATTAAGATAAATCATATACCGTGTATAGGTATTCATAAATTTTAAAATCAACGGAAATTTGAAATTAACCAATATAATAAGTTGAAATATTCATCATGACATAGACAGGAACTCGAAGACGCTACTTCAAAGCTTATTGATATAATTAAATTAATTCTGACTGCAACTCCGGAAATGTAAGCATTATACAAACGGTTCCGGCGGAATACTGATCTAACTGAATTAACCATATTTTTTGTATTCATTCTCCACGTAAAGAAATAATAGACATAGCTTCTAATAGTAATTTGCACGGTTAGTCATAAACTATTACTCATATACATTTGCAATACAATCTTTACAAATAAAATCGTACGTCTGTCTCTCATATTAAAAGACTTAATTGGTCAAGTTCGTCTATTTTTCTTTAATTATTTTTTCTATGTGTCCGTACCGCGGATCTGTACAGTTTAATCTTAAAACCGGACAGCTAAAATTATTAAGTAAAGTTGTACAGTGCAACCGCCCTAATAATAGTTATGAGCTAAAATATTGTCACGCGACAACATTCGACAAGCACAAGTGTCGCACGTGCTTAATTATCATGATTAATCATTATCAGTTTTATATTAAGGTCCTCAATAAAATTGTATTTCAACAATTATTAGTTTATCATTTAATGGGGGTGACAAATCCATTACAAAACTGTTGCCCAGCAACGGGATTACTCCTGTTACTTTAAATCTGAAAATATGTAGTTACTACGTAAAAATTAGAAATCCATGCCCGTGAATGGTACCGCGCGGAAAGCCCGCTATAAATCTATTTCTCAAACCTCTCTCACCCACCGCTGCATATGGGGTTAAACATAATATTCCTAAATATAAATATAATTAATTCAGTTCGTGTCCCGGAAATGTCACATACACACACTTTGAAGGCATGGAAAGGCTCTGTTGACGTCACCCCTTCCGGACGGAGTAATGGAGTCTACCACGTGCAGGCTGTAATTTATTTGGACGCATTTCTGCATTTTAAGGTTTTAAGTGGAATTCCAGAAGTAAAATATTTTTCATTTAAGTGACCATAAATTATTTTGTGAGCATATCAATATTATTAAATAAGATAATTACAGGTAAGGTTCTTATAATAAAATTTTAGGATATTTTGACTGAGGTTCCTGTCTTGAAGGAAAATCTTTAAATTTATAATCGTTGCTTGAGTAGAGTATCAGCTACAAATACGATAATAGGGTACTTAATTATGAGGTTGTATTTTGTATTTAAAGGTGGTAGAATTGTTCCTGGTTCGGAACAACAACTAACACTATTTATGCCTTGTTACAGCAATATTTGCTCTCCGTGTGATTAAATTTACAGGTAGGTAAAGTAGATTTATATAACGCATTTGTCGTCAACTTTTAGTAGGTTTCTCGTGCTATTTGTATTTTGTCGTACATATTTATGAACATATAATAATAACCGCTTAATATCATTAATACAATACAACTTTCTATTTCTGTTCGTACAAGTTTAACGTAATAGTTCGTTTTCGACATATTCCTATTGTTAGAACGTAGATTAATCCTTCGACTACGCCAAAGAACAATGAACGTACATAAATGACGAGTTGCAACTCCTAGCTCAAAGAGTACAAAGCTTTGCAGTACCAGGGCTTAACGCGTTAAGGTACAAAGGTACTTACCGGTACCACCGCTCCACGCGTTAAGGTACAGAGGTGCAAGCCGATCGCTTAACGTGTACTGCGAGCAACGCACGGAGCAAGCTGAGGATGCACTTGTGAGTTGAAAGCCTCTTCTGTTCGATCCGGCACTCGAATGTCAGCAAGCGAGTGTTTGCTGAAACTATTCGGAGAGCAAGTAATTTATATTTTCATAGCTTTTTGTATTGTTTTTTATAATATTTTAGTAACTAACGAGCTTGCAGTCCAAAGGTGTGGAAACAGCCAAGGGTGTTGATACTCAAAACTGCTTCACTGTATAAATGGGTGTGGCGATGGTACCTTCCCGATCGAACTATTCTGGCTCCACCACCTTTTAAAAATAGCTATTACTATTTAATGGTTTATTTACTACGTGTATGTATCAATATTTCAAAAACATTTTAAAAAGTAAAGGAGAAAACTATTATGATATTGCCATTCGCAGCCGGTTTTATAAACTAACCGAAAATTTTGATCGACATTGATGACGTCTATCAGGACTACGCGACAGCCCTCGTGCCTTTATAACTACACCACTACTTTCTGATGAAAACTTTATTATGGGTTTGTCTGCAAAAAGGCTACTGTCACATAATTTTACTTTATAACAGTAGTGATTGAAATTGTGTTTTGGTTTCAAATTTAGGTATCACTAAACAATGATACTCTCAACTATTCTTAATGGTCTTTGTCAATATTAAACTGAGTGAAATTTACGTGTGATTCTTCGACATGATGTATACATAGCTTGATACTTTTTTCAAGTCCTCATCCCGCGTGTGCCTAAGGAGAGTAAATTAAAAATTCTCTAAGATACCAAGTCGCGGGTGAGTAACCTCGCGTCGCGGGGCGTATAAAGGACAAGGCGTCCTGAACATTCTGAAGCCACTTGACACCCGCTGTCCTACTTTATTTCTGTTGGTAGCATCCTCTTAGCTGGCATTTGTAATGTTCATATCATTGCGTGCTGTCGTTCTTAAGGCACGTAGGGAAGAAAACTGTAAAGATAATATTAATATTGTTAATCTTTGCCTTAGTCTAATCTAATCTAGCAATGTTCTCACGCTGCGAGAAGAGCCTAATTAACCCAAGATCTAGAAGATTGTTAGTTAACCAAGAAAGGTATAGATGTAGTTGATTATCGGCGCATACGTTGCTTTGGATGACAATATGCAGTCTTTCCTAGACCATTGATTTATCTCAAGATCTAGTAGATACCCTGAAGTTTCATCACAAAATCGCCTGTAAAACTATTTTTTTTCCAACGTCTTAAGTTTGGTCGAATTACATGAATAAGGGCTCTTCGTGTTTAATTTTACTTCGAGATGAAACAGTATTAGAATTTATATATCTTTTTCTATAGACCGATCTAAATACTTTAGAAACGTCTGGTTCAGATAGACCGATAAACCTTCGTAACTCCCACTATCAGAAAAGAGATAACTCCTAAATTAATTAGCCGGGACAGTTTATCTCGTTTCTTATGACCGTATAACATCTCAAACCGTACTTTGGCAAAATTTGCTGAGCAAACGTCCCTTGATGAAATTTTGTCGACGTGTACATCTTGTTAAGTAGCCGAGAGAATTTGCATTCGTATTTTATTAAGCTCCACTTCTACTGAATGTTTTCGGGAGACTAGTCAGCTTATAACTTAGTTAAATAAAATCTTAGGATTAACAAGTTTTAGGTTTCCAACAGCATTAAAAAGATGCCTACTTAATAAATATTGTTTGTCTCATTAAAGAATTGTTACGAAATATCTTCACGAATAAGGTACAATTACAGCGAATGAAATATCCCTGACAATATCTGAATTTATGAAGCCTTTCTAATAGGCTCTACGATTTTAATGCTCACTGGGTATGACAAACCAACTTTTGGCTTCATAAGTTTGATCTCAACACTACAGACTGTTGTTGCTTACAACACATTTACATATATGTATACAATTTCTTATAGAAATTTTTACAGATTATACATTTGTGGAGGACTAGATCGACACGCCTTTATTCGTGGTATATTTTTCCTTAAAACACCCATTTGTCTATTTATTACAACAGTTGCGAAATATTGTGGTAAAATTACAAAACATCATGTATATATCAAGAAGGTAACATAATTCATCTTAGTTCAGGAATAGGAGTAAAAGCAGGGTCTCAACAATGCATTGAGAGACCTTTAAAACAACGTCATACCGTACAGGATGACAATGATCTATGAACGGTTTATGCACTGAGCTCATGCAAGCCATAAATAAAACAGGAGTCCCTAAGAACGTTCGTGCACGCATTGTCACCCCCATAGGACTCAGAGGTAATGCCACGGGCGATTATGCAAGCAATGTTTACAAAAAACCTTTACAATCTGGAAAACAGCGCGGATTCTGCATTGCAAGTGACTAAAAGCAGTGCATTACAATGGATCTGAATTCTTGGTCGCTTCTTCGACACTTGTACCGACTCTGGTAACTCACAAATGAAGGATTGAGCCTGACGATATTTGTTTTTTTTTACTTCTCGTTTAACAACCCGAATAGAATAGTGAACACACTCTTCTACCATGCAGATCATTCCTCGTTATGTCCCTGGACAAGTGGGTACATGATGGTTTCAAATGACAGTTCAGGTTCATTATATTCGTGAGCTTACCTCTATAGACAACCACGATACAGAGAATCTTATTGTGTTTGCATACTCTCTACATCAACAAGTCTAGTTAAAAGGACCAATCTGCTATGGTAATTGAATGCGACGGAGCAGCACGTAATTACGTGATTTGATAAGGCTGATTGTTGGTTAACTAAACTATTGTGTCGGTTTTGTAGAACGTCTTCTGAATGCATGTTAAATGCTAATAAATAAATGGAAGTGGTAAACGAGCTTGCAGTCCAACTTATGCTAAGCTACCCTGGACATCAGTAATCAACTCCATTTAGCTATGAGGTCGTGCCTGAAATCGACTTCTAAGGCGTTTGTACCCTTGACGACTAAATTGGACTGCTTTTGTTAGAACTCGCCACACCCATTTATATTAAACAATCGTATTCCTTTTAAACGTAACAACCAGATTTAAAGGAAATTATTAAGAATAAAATTTTTAATAATCCTTTTGTGTATTTATATAAAACAGCACCTTTATCATTTGCTGCTCTTAAAATTGTGGGTCTAAAAATCGTAATACAGTTTAATTTCCTAGAAACACTTATTATACATTTTTGCTTTATCATCTAAACTCAATAGCTTTGAGTATAAAACTGTACTCCTTATCATCGCTTAATAAATAAAAATGTCGTCTATTAGGATGTCTTTATTCCACAGCTGTTTTAAGTAATGAGATAAGCATAGTTTTTTAATTGCGTGACACAAATACACGGAAATGTCATTAAATTGTGTCCTAGTTTCGGGTTACGGGTACCATTGTTATGCAACCAGAAAAGGTACATATTTCTGTAACCATGATAGATGCATCACTGATAATAATTCGTATATGATTTGAACCTAGATGTTAGTGATGAGATTACATAATAAATACTGTTTTTACTAGACCGTTTTAAGAACTTTGTTCTATCTGTCTGTGGGTCTATATTTCTGTTTGTTTTGGTAATTTCTGAACCAATTTTGATAACAGTTTATACCTTCCACGCAAGGGACATTACGGATCGTTATGCTATTCCATAACATTTCAAATAGCTTTCACAACAAATTCCTCAGTTTGTTGTACCAGCAAAACTTGTAGGAAATATGGTAAATGTAGGATACAAAGTAATTTCCCGTCTAAGTTACCGATGTCAGGGAAATGCTATGGGGTAGGTAGCGCAGATGACAACGGTTCATCCGTTACACGTCTTAACTGTCAGACGCAATATGAAGCAGACAAATCACTCAACCTATCCGTCAACAGGTTCGTACAATTTTATACCTAGTCTTAGATTAGCATCCTAATGTTAAAGAATCTAATTTAAGTACTACCTACTACATCTTGTATTTACATATTTCTGCTTAATAGCAGCAGTGTAAGGTACAGCTGTCTTCTGGTTTGAAAGGTGTGGTAAGGGAGACTTACTTATCCGAAGCATTCCAACCTAGTCCTCAGGGGTAACAACGCATTTGTGGTCGACTTTTGGTACATGTCCTGGTGGATTACAAATGTTCATGGGCGACAGTAACCACTAACCATCGGGTGGACTGCATGCTCGTTTGCTATTTCTTCGTATAAAAATCTTGCATCCTGCGTTTAGATGTCTTCAAACGAAATTTCAACGAAAAATTTAAACTTGAATTCGCAAAAACCGCTTTACTGCCTTTCGGTGTAAACTCACCCTTAGGAATTGTTTAAGAGATACTGTGGTACATATAAGAACACTTACACTATTCAGAAAGCAATGAGAGAACTTATCCGTTCCATACAGCATCCAGCCTAAGCGTTTCAAACCTTTAACATGATTTACCACTTCGCGCGGCACACGTCATATTAAAAGCTCAAACTCGTCTTGCGATTAATCCTCAGATTTGTCTGCATTACTTGCACCCTGTGCGTCCTTCGTCTAGGATGTAAAGGAAGCTTTGTCATCCGACAGGAACTGAAATCCCAGGGAATTGCGTATTAACATTTTCCACATTTTTACCTCCATTCTTGCAAGTAAAAGATTTAAACTGCAACGCAAGGAAGAATGCTGCTCATCTGTTCTTAAGTTCTGTCTGCAGTTCATAATGATCTGATTTACGTCAAATATTTTTGTATAAAATTGGAGATACGAATAGGTCGAACCCTATATATATCTGTTCTTTAAAAATCCTTCTAAATTCCCGGTAAATATTAATACAACAGCGCTAACAGTGTTGCTGTATTGCAGATATAAATAATATAAATGTATTAAAGTACACACCTTTGCTGTTCGGCTCCGGCGGAACATAGATATGCATGCCATCTGAAGTTAAGTGGTCGTTACCGCACATAGACATTTATAGCCGACCCCAAACAGAACCCTAAGATGTCCTAAGGACTTCCTACGTCGCAACGTCCGGTAACACTGTCCTACCAAGAAATCGTAAAAACAATGCCAAATAGCCTCATCAGTTAAAGCATAAAATGTGCTGTAAATCTGTGACATAAATTTACGAGGTCGTAATGCGTGCAGTGAACCGCTCCATGTGGCTTATAACTCAGCCAGCGCCTGACATAATCTGCCACTTCACGCGTCCAACATTGCATTACAAGCTTCCGACTTCACGCCCGACCGGTTCGTGGACTCGGTTGTTGTGGAACTAATGCTGTAAGGGGAACTGCTGCTTGGTTACATTATCATTTCTCATGAATGGTGCGCTGGTTACAGATAGGACTGCGGTCCGCTTCACATTTTGTTTCAGAGTTTTAAGGACATCATAACTTTTTTGAATCGTTTTTCCCCATACAACTATGTTCCAGCGGAAAAATGTACTTTGTCTTAAGATTTGGAGAATTTAATACTACATTTGCTCATAGGTTCGGCATAGGTCTATCCTAACAACTAGGGGAAGCCTTAATCGTTCGCTACACAGCTTCAATGAGGCTTGGTCTAGAATTGATTAGTAAAGATCTTATTCTATTTTAATTTTTATATTTGTATAAAATGTGCACATTTATAAATCAATCAGTCTGGGTCTGTATAGATTACATCTATCGACATCAAACCAGCCTACTTTAGTTTCAAGGATCTGTACAAATAAAAAGGGAATGAAAACTTCCTCGGTCGCTATTAAGCGAATATCTCAAGTAGTAGAGCTAACAAGTGTTTTGGACAACGGATAAGTGTAACCGTTCGAAACCCTGCTCCTACCGTCGTCCCACTTGTGCACGTTTAGTTTAAGCCGGTCAAAAATCCAGACAAAGGGTATTTTCAGGTAAGGCTATAAAGAAGCGCGGAAGTACCCACATTCAGCTCTGTAGGCCCCATTGTGTCAGACAAAATCATATTTTTGTTTACAATATTTAGACAGGCACGGTAAGTGTCTGCGCGGTTACGTTACTGAAGATATAAATACGTTCGTACACAATGTATAGAACGGTATAATACGGTATACGGTATAGGCGTGTATCGTACACGCCTGAAGATATTAAAGAATCCTAATGGGTTACATAAAAAAGGGATCCCTAACCTTTATAATTATGTAATTTGAGGGTTCGTTCTAAACATTATAATTTAAGCGTAGGTGTGACGACAACATAATCGTGGCCAGGATTATAAAAACAAACGCAGATAGAGCGTGTGGAATTCGAACGGGAAGCCTACAAAGGTTTCGTGCGTAATTTTATACTACGCGCATTTTCCTGTCATTGTTAGTAACGTAAAGATTTTTTTTCATCTATGATAGATTTCTACTCCCTTTCGTTATTGAGTACCATGGCCATTTCTTCCTTTACTAGTTAGCTACTTAAGAGTTACTTCATTACGATCCTTCAGGCTTCTCACTTACTTCATCTGTGAATCAAGATAATATTTATAAGATTCATAGCCCTGTATCTCCTACCAAAGACTGCAGTATTCTGTAAGAACCTGTTGCCGTTTTAGATTAAAATTTCGTAAAGTCTATCTATATTATTTTCTATTTTCCGTGAGCATCGCGTGTATAATTTGTTCGTGGGAGTCCTTCATTCTGTTTGTTAAACAATATTCTGCTTGGGACGGAGCCTTTTCATTTTAACTTAATTAATATTCGAAGAATGTGATGTCTCAAGTCTACTATAGGGTAAAATACATTGTTATACTTTATTAAGGAAATATTTTTAAAAAGCTTCCGCCGCCAAGGAAATATCCGCCAAATGTCTCGGCTTCCCAACTTAATCCTCAAGGGTAGCAACGCACCTGTGACCGACCTCAAGTGCGAATCTAATCTTATATGAAGTTGATTACAAATGTCCGTGGATTATGTGGCCTGCTCGCTCGATCACTACTT